>VDFB02371795.1:0-147436 GCA_007258455.2 Sequoia sempervirens | reverse complement strand
AAATTCAACTTCTACTCGATTGTACAAAGATTTTTCACTTGAGAAAATTAGCAATTCGAGAACGAATGTTCTGAAGCTGAAAATTCATGAAAAATCAAACACACGTTTCTAACTCGAGGAAATTATATAAGAATGATCCAGATACTGAGACTTGCCAAATTTGCCAATTTTAGGAACATGCACAATGTATTTTGTGAGAAATCTGTGATTGAAAGGATGAAAAAGACGTTTTTATTATGTCTTCTTGTGAAAATCGCCCAAGATTTCTTCAGATTGCTGATATTTGTGAACTTGAATCTGCAAAAAGATATGTTAGGAAAAATCGCCTTTGTGAATTGATGTAGATTTTGCCTTGAACTGGAAGAATTCGCCTTGTTTTGAAAACCACGAATTTTCTTCTTGAAATTTGCGCCTTTGGTTATGAAGAAATTCGAATTTCCTCTGAAGAAAATACGAATTTTGTTGAATTTGAGGATTCGCCTTTGAGGAATTAAAATCCGCCTTTGAATATGAAATCCACCTTTGAATCTCTGGAGAACTTGCGAATTTTATTGATTTAAGGAAAACGCCTTTGAGGAATTTGCGAATTGTTTTGGATGAATTTGCTTTGAAGATATGCGCCTTCTCTTCTGAAGAAATACGAATTTATCTTTGAAGTTTGCTTTGAAATTAATAAACTTCGATTTCCCTTTGAAGATAATGAATTTGCCTTAGAAAATCACAAATTTCTCTTAAGATTAAATTTGCTCTTGAGAAATACGAATTTCCTTTGAAAGCTTGTGAATAACAATGAAGATTGCGCCATGTTAAATAAGAAGAAATTCGCACCAATTTGATAACTGCAAGAACTCAAAACCCTAACAAGAATAGAAGTCCTCTGATTGGCTGCCTTTCAGTTCCACTGCCACTGTCTGGAAGTTCAAATTTGAAAATAATAATAAAATATTTATTATCATGCAAGGGCGCCAAAAATAGAAAATCGCCATTTATAAACAGGTATATTTTGAACTTCAGTTGACAATTTTGTTGAAGCTGTGAGATTCATCGTCAGACTTCAACGATTCCAAAAAGTCATCTTTTGAGCATATAGGCGTCCATTTGCTCAAGATACTTCACTTTTTATTAACTCCCTATTTAATAGCTGACAGCACTGTCACGACTGGCCAACTTCGACACTGATTTCCGGATGACCGGGTGATGCTGAGACTGATCTGAAGAATTCATCGGAAAGCCTACTGAACAAGGAAGAAATGTCTGCTAGGAGACACTACTACAAAATCCATCATTTAACCCCTTGAAAAATTAGGCGCCTTTGATTAAATTGCTTTTACGGGTTCCAGACTTAGCCATTTCTCAAACTGCCATTTGACGCTTCAAAGGGCTGCCGACGGTGAACGGTGAACCCTGCTGACAAGCAACGAAGCCCACTGCGTGCCTAGAGACATTCTGCATCCAACGACTGTATGCACGACACCTGAAAGTTGTGTTAAGGGCCTCAAAAGTAAAAGCGCCCCTGGCTCTTGGTTGCACTGGTGTCATTTTGATGAAAGTTGAACTTTCATCCAAGTACCCTACTTTGACGTCTGGTATCTGGAGCTGGGATGACCCGATTCAGGCACTATCTGTTTTAACGGACAGCCGGAAGAGCCCTTAAGAGAAGTCTCTGGAGGTGATGAAGCAAGAAAACTGCTTCTAAGGCCTCAAACACTCCAGTGCGTATTTTATTTAAAATTACCGCTCTAGACTTAGCCATTTTTCGGACGTCTTCGCTTTGCAGTATTACACTAAAGACCTCGCACGTACGAGCGACTGCCAAATCCCGGAGGCTGACGGCTAGGCTCGTTGAATAGATAAAATGACTACGCTCAATAGCTGTGAAGACTTCGAACGCGAACGGGCTCATCTGACAGGCCTAAAGGCTAGGCGCCTCTAGACTGTGGAAATACACTGAAAATCATTTGTTGGTCCGCCCGTGAAATTACGTGCTTGGTAGAATCTCTGCTACGACCACCTGAAACATCGGATCGACAAGCAGAATGGTGCATCGCGGAGCTAGGCTAGAGTATTACTGATGTCAGGAAGACTCTGTCTGCAAATTCCGCCATCTGGAGGGTCCTTTAAGCCAGCGCCCCTGGCCTGTACTTGCACTGGGAATAAACGGAGAAGCTCAGAAACGTGAAAACTCCATTTTAAGCTGATCTTCGGATGACTGCCACCGGAGTTCTGAAACTCGAATGACTGTGCTTGATATCTCGTTGGACGAGCAGGCTAATCGTGAACCAATTGACTGTATCCGCCATTGAAACTGTCGAGATTTACACCCTCCTTAAGATGGGCGCCCTCAGACTAGAGGCGCGCTTTTGCCTGAAAAGGACAAATTTCTCATATCTGGAAATTTAGGGATTTCAACTTCTGTCGCTGATTTCCGGAGCTGTGAGTTTCGGAATACCTCGCTGGATAGCTCGACGGATAGCCAACTAATTCTGAAGAGACTGACTGGATGCTTGAGCATTTTAGACAAGATCTTGACCTTCAACAAGTTGGGCGCCCCTGGGCTATACTTGCACTTTCTGACTTTTCCTTTAAAAAAATCTTCATAAATTGATCATTAAAAACTCCGTCTTGATCACTAAAATGACCGTGTGCAATGTGAAATGCCGTTGTGAGATGCTCCTCCATTGTGAATACTCCATTCTGAGTCTCTGCTTCAGGTTCTGTTCAATAAAACTGACTTTGACTGACAAACTATTGACAAAAACTCCATGCTTGATATTGCCCAAAACTGTGTTTTACAACATTTTAACAAGATTTAGACTTTTAAATACAAAATGCCTTGATGAAGCAAAAAATTTGGTTTGGGTACAACATTATTTACTCATTTACTTTTGTTAAAAGTTATAAAAAATAAGGAATTTTTATTTCACGTATAGGATAGGTCGTTACAAAGGAGAAGAGATTTGGTAGCCTAAATGAATTGATTGCCAAAGACAAAGACCTGTTAGGCACTTGCATAAAAAATATACAAGGTACTATGTCTGAAGGAGGAAAAGTGTACAAGTCTTGCTTGGTCTTGTCAAAATTTACTGAAGCAAATGAGAAGAAGGTGAAAGACATTGAACAACAGTTGGTCACTATTTCCAATACTTTTGACCCATTAGCCGGAAGTGTTTGTAAACAAGAAATTCAGGCAATGTCCTTGTTCAACCAAATAAAGAGTCTGAAACTTGAAAATGAAAGGATTATTGGGAGAGTATGTGAACTCAGGGGATTAATAAGTACAAAGATTGAGATAATGGTGAACGCTTTGAAAGAGGCTAAAGATGTTATGGCCGCTCTAGATCCTGTAAGTCTCGAAGCAGCAAAAACTTTGTCATATCTACTTTGTGGTCATATAACCATTTTGGAGAGTTTGAAAAGTGTCTGGGAATCAAACTTAAGTGGACTAAAGAATAACTTTGCAAACGTCTTCAAACTTTTGTAAGTCTCGGGTTATGTTTGTACAACTTTGCAATTTTGGATTCCCCAATTTTGTCATTGATGTCAAAGGGGGAGAGAATGCAGTGAAAAATACCTTGACATTCTTAGGGGGAGCAGTATTCTGAATTTTGGCAGTGTACTTACGAGTTTTGACACTTAGTCATTTTTCACTAAGTGTTGCCATCAATGCCAAAGGGGGAGATTGTTGCATATGGCTTCTAGTGTTGTCATTGATGGCAACTGAAGTCATTTCCATGGTCCGCAGATCAGCATCTAGTCATACCGCTAGATAAAGTGAAATATTGTGTGTTACCGACAGAATATTTGAAGAACAGGGTATCCGGTCAATCAGTTAATCTATCTACTTCACCAGATCATCGATTTGAATTGTGGATCCCCGGGATTGCTTGTTGAGCATGTACGTTATCTTATTACTGAATTTTATGGTGTTGCATCAGTCGTTATACAAGCTTGGAGGTTCGGTAGGATGTTTTTTGTCTATTTGTTCATTGTAGCCAACTCAGTGAATGTGACGCATTGTGGATGTGTAAAGTGAAATTATTTAAAATGTTTTTATGATCAAATACTTAATTATGGGTCCCAGCTATAGTCTAGCCGACGGTGTTAGATCCAAATTGAAAATTTAATTGTAAATTTGGGCCAACAGTTGATAATATCTCCAAGTTTTATTAAGACTGACCTATAGCGATTTTATTTCTAGATGCGGATATATATAAGAGATTCGCTATATCATTTGGTATGCGAGAAAAGAAGTGTGGTGGTGTGTTGCGATCATCAGAATAGCAATTAGGCGATTATGCACAGTTTCACTTGTGCATTAAGATTTTTGCAGTGCGAGTTGTGCAGAGCAGAGCAGAATTGTTGAATCAGTCAAAAGGACAGAAGATTATCTATAGAGCTTAATCGAAACTATAATCTGGCATTGTGGATGTTATTTCATCAGTTCACTTTTTTGGATCTATTCCAAATCATTGTAGGGCAGTGAGCCCATCCTTTTTGAGCAGTGAGCTCTAGGCAGTGAGCCTGAATGCAAGTGCATTCCCATTGTGTACTTCTCATTTTGGGTATACTCATATTATATTGTGGATTGGCCATCCACCGTGGTTTTTCCCCTAACAGGGTTTCAATGTAAAACTTTCGGTGTTATGGTGTTGTGATTATTTTCTTTCTGTTGATGCATGTTTCTTTTGTCGAAAGGTTAAGTAAGTTAAATGACAGAATAATAAAGTTGAATTTTTGCACAACACTGATTTGTGCAAAAGGACAGAAGATTATCTATAGAGCTTAATCGAAACTATAATCTGGCATTGTGGATGTTATTTCATCAGTTCACTTTTTTGGATCTATTCCAAATCATTGTAGGGCAGTTAGCCCATCCTTTTTGAGCAGTGAGCTCTAGGCAGTGAGCCTGAATGCAAGTGCATTCCCATTGTGTACTTCTCATTTTGGGTATACTCATATTATATTGTGGATTGGCCATCCACCGTGGTTTTTCCCCTAACAGGGTTTCAACGTAAAACTTTCGGTGTTATGGTGTTGTGATTATTTTCTTTCTGTTGATGCATGTTTCTTTTGTCGAAAGGTTAAGTAAGTTAAATGACAGAATAATAAAGTTGAATTTTTGCACAACACTGATTCACCCCCCCCTCTCAGTGTTGCTTGTTTCCAACAAGATTAACACTTATTTCCATTATTTCAGCATTATTTCAGCAATCATCATGGTAACCTTATCATTTCCTTCACTCTTCATCCAAGGCACTTTGAGATGGATGATCTGTCATAAAAAAAGGTCTTCATCACAAACAACATCTAACATGTTGAACATTGAGTTTCACAAGTTCTCAAGAAGATAATATTTTCAAAGGATCTCCATGATCAAATTTAGGAGCTTGAGTTAGTTTTTTTTTTGTTTTTTCACACAAAACTATGTAACAATTATAAGTGTCATTTGCATTTAGTTTTTTTATAGAATTTGGTATGCCTATTTGATGTCTTGCGCAAAATCTTGTGCATGTGCTAGGTAAAACGAATTGCTTTGTTGAATTTGCAAGCTTTATATTGCAATTCTTGTAAAGTTCGTAATTGTAGCTTTGTATGCAATTCCTTGATTTCTTTTACTCAATTGTGCATCTCTTATTCAAATTAATTCAATCCTTGTGCAAGATTCATACTTTTTAGTTTCTATCTTTATCTGAAAATTGTGCAAGTTTGTTGTCATTTAAGTTTTCCGTGTTAGGCAAAAAACATAAAGTCTATCATGTAATGTATAAGTTTATCTTGAGAACAAAAGGATAGGTTTATCTTTAAACGTGTGTACACCACATACTCAAATAAATCCCCATCTAGGTTTTGTTTGTGATTTTCCATGTAAGGAAATTTTATCATTTCCTTTGCTCCTTTAAAAGGGGGCTTCCCCTTCAAATTTAAAGAAAGGTTCTATCTTACATGTTGTGTTGTTTTGTGTTGTACTACAAGGTACAAATTAAAATGCTATTAGACAAGAAGCTATATTAACACCCAACATTAGACCACAAGTGTAAATAAAACATATTAACACACAAAAATAGATCCCAAACGTGTCTACGAAAGGTGATGCAAATGTATTAGCCTTCCCATGTAGAATGCTCTACTCTATTATTCAAATGAGCCCCTCCATGAAAGGCATATGAAGATGAAAAGACCTTCAAAAGTGGAGCATAAGCTTCCAATATAAAAGAGACATTTACAAATTCACAACACCATATGAGGAAAAACGAAAGTGAACAATGTGCAACACAAATGCATCATTGGAAAGAAATGTTGGCATTAAAATGGGTTTCATTTAAGAATGTTATATATTTATGATATTGCTATCAGGATTCAACCGTGTAGTTTCGAGTTCATTTAAGAATGTTAAATGTTTATGATATTGGTATCAGGTTTCAACCATGTAGTTTCGAGACTCGAAACTACACGGTTGAATCTTGATAGCTATATCATAATTTGACACGCTGTGAAAAATACCTCCTACTTATCATGTTAAATGTTTGTCAAATTCTCATGCAATGTCTTTGGATGCTTTCTAATTTATCTCTTAGGTGTTTTTCCGATTTTTCAAGTTCATTGCTAAAATGTGATGCCCCATTTGTGAATGGAATGCAATTGGTCTTTTCAACTTAGTACCTGTCTTTTCCTACAATGTGCTCTGCAATTTCTCCAAGAATCTTGAATTTGTAAATGAAATAATGGATATGGGCAGCACAAGAGTACCCACACTTTACTGAAGAACAAGCTTGCTGCCACGTGGACATTGATAGTCTTATTGCAAGATATGGGTATGTACATCTTGCTGAACCAGTCTGCCACAATAAGAATTAGTCATAAGCCCTTAATTAGGAATGTTACTCTGCCCACAAAATCCATGGACCTTAATTAACCAGTGGCTTAACTTTTCATTAATCCCACGTAAAATAAAACATTACTTGAATAATAGCACTAGACTAAGGACTGGGATTACAACCTAAAAACATAGGTACAATGTAATATGTTGTGTCAAGGCATACAACAAGATTACTTACTTATTCAACATGTGTGCTTGCTTCCATCATATGTCCAGTAATCTTCTACCTCAAAAATTTTAAATTTAATCTTCACTACCTTTGTATGTCCCCAAGGATATAGGTTTACGCTTACAAGTGAGCAACACAGTCATACAAAGGATTCTAAATGTTTCTCACATAAAAAGATGGAAGCAAAAACAATTCAACTTCCCTTTGCTCACTTTGCTCTGTCTCTTTGTCGCATACATACAGGTTCAGCTACAACCTGTTTTTTCTCTTCTTCCTCTGGTCCATAAACATCTAATTGCATTGGAGGTAAATAACATAAACATGTCTCAAATGCAACCTTTTCTGTAGATGTGTACATTGTCCTTTTGTAAGAATGTCAAATGTTTGTTGAATTCTCATCCCATGTTTTTAGATGCTTTCTAAATACTTTTAGGTGTTTTCCCAATTTTTTGAGTTCATCACTACAGTTTGACCACCCAGTTGTGGATGGAAAGTGAATGATCTTTTCAACTTAGCATCAGTATGAATGATCGATCCCTTCCCCAACAAGTAGCACTTCCATTTCTCAACCACTTGGATTAAAGAGTACAACTTTTACATTGAGTAATTTAGGACTGTCCCACTAAAATAACATAACATTTGTCTCTGTCTTTGCATGAAAGCTTCCACTGCAGATCCAATTGCATCTGTTTAAAAATGAATAGTTGCTGCAAGTTATGAAAATCCAAAACTGGTAGATTGCTAACCCATTGAATCAAATCATCAAAAGAAACTGGCTAATTTTTACTCCAAACGAATGGCGTGCCACTTACTAAAATTGCAAGATGTGGACTGGAAAGAAAGAAGCTATAAACTTCCCCCAAGTAGACTAGTGCTTGCCTGGCAAATTCCCTCTTCTTGAGATTTATCACCAAATGATGTTTCAACAAGGCCTCAAAAACATGATGTAAAAGATATAGATGTTCCTCCTGATCCTGGCTAAAACCAAGATGTCATAAAAGTAAACTATGACCTAAGAATCTAGTTCATTTGCAAATAGCTTGTCAAACTCCAAGCCAAGATGAAGTCTTTTGGAAAACCTCGGTCAAACAATTTGGCTTTCTCATTGAAAAGCAAGAAGCACATGCAGATCCAGCTCAAATCAAGGTCCTTCATAAGTGGCCCCCATTCCATCCAGCATTCATATTTGAAAAGTTTCATTGGGGATTTGAACTTTTATAATTTGATTTCAGAAGTCTCACACTCAACTAAGCAGTAAGAACAATCAGGCAAAAATAAAATACCCTATACAAAAGCAATCTCCTGTTTTAAGAAAAGTATTGGACAATTGGACAATTTAAACACTTCGCAGCTGATTCTACAAGAATCAACCAGATAAGCACTGGGAAGTGGGAACAATAACTTTAAAAACATCAAAAAACAAAAGCATTGGACAATCACTATAAAGTTGATTCTAGAAGACTCGCTATAAAGTTGATTCTAGAAGACTCGCACAGCTAAATGAACAATCACTCAAACAAAATATTTGAAAAAAAGATAATAATAATAATCTTATAAATTATTCAAATATTTAGCACACAATATTGGACCATTTAAATACTTTGCAGTAGATTTTGAGATACTCCCACTCAGCTGAGCATTGAGACCAATCGCTCAAAAAAAATATACATAAATCAATCTATTGTTTGAACAAGGTGTTGGAAAATTTTCATATTTTTCATGCATTAACCATTAGTAACAATCTATGCTACCAGCAAGTTAATTCCATAGTGTGATAGTAAAGTGGTAGTGTTGTTGTTGTGGCCACCAAGGTTCAAATCTCCGCCAGGCTATTTTGATTGCAAGCCTTGTGCCCTCACTGATCCAATGTGCTCGAGGATTTGAACCTTAGCGTTAATGTTGTAGGCATTCATACCATTGGCATTCATGCCAAAGTGACGTTTTGCTCCAAATTGTGCTCCAAACTCCTACTGGGCTAGTGCGCTTGCGGGCACTCACCCTCTCTGCCCCCACTAGATTGTTGTGCACACGAGTCTGGACGATTCATGTTGAAGTTGTGCATTAATGTCAAGGATGAGGTCCCCCATTTGTGGCCTCACTTGGAGCAGGCTGTAATATCCCTAAATAGGGATAATAGAAAAACAACAATATTTCCAAAAATATGCAATAAAAAATTCTGAAATTTTATTTGCAAATAGAAAACCCATCAACAAACTCAGATCTATGCTCAAAATATTTTTTTTATTTTTCTATGATTTTATAGAAATTTCTGAATATTTATGAATATGAAAAAGTTACAGAAAATCCATTAAAACTGCCCTAAAATTTTAGAGACAGCTTTCATTATTTTTCTTATTTTTTCCTGAGATGAATGTAACCAGCAATATACAAGGTAATGCCCAAATACCTCAGAAAATGCTTCAAAACCCTAGCTGCCCTTGCCAAAATCCTCAAAAAATCAGTGCTAGGTCTGTTTCACTTGTCCTTTTTTGTTGCTATCTTCAATGATGCTCAGTAACATGAAGACGCCTTGGTGTAGATTATCCAAATCTGAACTTGATGCTTTGAATCTCACCTCCAAAAATGGCCTCCAAACCTGATAAAGAATTGCAGCTCTGAAAATTGATGTGCCAGGGTTTCACAAACCAAAGCTCTTCCACCAAAACAAACCCTTCTAACTAGGGGGTTCCCGTATGTCTCTCTAAAACCGGGGATACTCAAGGTTTTCAGATCTTAAGCCAAGTTGCAGCAGCAATAAACACAAAACTCACAACATAATGAGCTCTAAAAGACCCCTAGAGAGTTATATAATAACTCCCAAATAGATGAATTAATCTCAACCCTTGAATCACCCCCTCTTAATCCAATGCTCCATATCAAAACCCTAAAAATTGATCCAATAAGCTCCTTGAAAACCCATGCCCCCTTTGCCTTTTTATCACATGCTTTTTAAAATCACTTAAAGTACATAAAAAGGGGACAACGTAAGTCTTTTGGCTAGGAGTTACTTAAGTTGCCTAAAAAGACATGCACACAACTTAAAATGACTTAAGTTCACTTAAGTTGCATAAAAAGACGTGCACACAATCTAAGAATAGAATAGAATACAAGCCAAAGACTCCATACTTACCCAATAATGCTCTACATCATCTTCCTCTTGGGTAATCCAAGGAAAGGACAGCCAATGTGCTGCTAATCCTCATGATTTGAGTTGGGGACATTACACAGGCCAGGTTAAAAATCTCTCCTCGCCAACCAAAAAAAAACAATATATGCTACCAACAAAATCTTATTTAACCAAAGAACTTGGGCAATTTCAATACTACGCAGTTGTTTTAAGAAGTCTCGCACTCAGCTACGCACTAAGAACAATCACTCAAAAACAAAATATTCTAAACAAAATCAATCTCTTGTTTATGCAAACTTAAATATTTCACAATTGAATCCGGAAGAATCAAAGAGTCAAGCAACGATAACAATCACTTAAAAAGATTAAAAAAATGCTATTTAAATAAATTACTGGATAATTTAAATGCTATAAAGTTGATTCTAGATGACTCGCACACCTTAAAGCACAAACAATCACTTAACAATAAAATATTTGGAAAAAAAACAAGAATAATAATCTTATAAATGACTTAACCATTCATGGTGTAATCAGTAAATCAGTGGTGCAGAATAATCGATTTTGAAAGAGTCTGGCTGTTGGCTTCTTAAAGCTCAATTTTGACAGTGCCTCTAGAGGTAACACTGGTTTGGCAATAGCAGGATGTATCTTACAGAATGAGGAGGGTCGTTTTGTAAAAGTGAGTTTTTCCTTCTTGAGCTCTAGGGCAAATAATGAAGCAGAGTGGATGGCTGAGGTAGAGGTTTAAAAGGCTGCCGGAGAAGACTTTGGAGCTCTGCAAAAGCTTTGATGGTATTTTCTTTATGCATTGTTTTAGGAAGGGTAACAAGGTGGCAGATCAATCACGAAACTTGGAAATTGAAATGAATCCTTTGACAGCAGAAATCAGCCATCATTTGCAGGTGGGAAGGTTTGGAGGGTTTAGTCCTTTCTGACTCTCCGGATCATGTGGGTAATTCCACTCAGAAGGTTCAAGTATTTAATTTTTTAGCAAACTTTTTTCTGTAGTTACCAGTAGTCAAAGGTGGCGGCCTCATTATGAGTGAGAATGTTAATCACCACAAAGCACGCAATAAGCTTTCTATCGCTGCACCCTAGAGTGACTACCATGTCTCTTGCTTGTTTGTTCTCGGCTCTCCTGGGTGTCATCAGTGCTGGTCTGTGATACATGGAGCTGAGTTTGGCTGCCATGTGTTGTAGAATGGCCATGCAGTGGGTAGAAGGGAGACAGCATGGCCCATTATTTCATGGCTCTATCTCTGATACTAGGTTGAAGGCAGTGCTTGACCGCCCAAATGAGGAGACCCTGAGGATTGAGAAATTGGTCCTTGGAACCAAGGGTTTAGAAAAGAACGGCCAACTCGGGTCCAAGAGAACCAGTGCTGTTGATTTTGTCTCAAAGCTGGAAGAATTGACGCCAAAACATGAGATTAGAGAATGCATTATAGGGAGGGTGCTGCCAAATTTTGCCTTGCACTCAGCAGGAATGGAGGAGAAGCCCTCAGCAGCAGCAGCAGTAGACTCTATGAGGGTCACATGGCCCCTGTGTTCGTCAAGAAATTGTGCGCTGAGAGATGAAATCCAGGAGGTGTACCAGCAGGAGGAGTAATTGACAAGTTTTTTTTAGGATCTTGCTTTGCTAGCGAATTCTCTGTTTAATTCACAGAAGGGAAGAGTGGAGCTGGTCGCCCTGTTCTCTCCCTTCCATCATTGGCTAGTGGATTGCTCAGGCAGGCAGAGAGAATCCCTGCAATGCAGAATCAAGGAGTTGCTGGGGATGGCAGGGCTGCTAGGGTGGCTGGGGTCCATATGGGGCAAGAAGCCGAGAGGCGGGGTGGGGGTTGAGCCTTTCTGTTGCACAGAGGACTGGCAAAACCCCATGTCGGCCTTCTAACTGTTGTTATCGTTTAGTTCGGCCTTCTAACTGTTGTTATGGTTTAGGCTGCTAGTTTTGTGGGGTTTTGGGGTTTTTGTTTTTGAATTTTGGTTTTGATAGAAGCCGTTTGGCTTGTAGGGGTTCATCCATGTATCGGTTTCTCAGTGGTATGACTGTTTAGATATATGTATTTAGTGTTTTCTCTCATGGGCGGAAGCACAGTAGAACCTTCACTATTATTGAAAAAAACAAAAAGCAAAAATTATAAATGAGTCAAATATTTAGAACACAGTATTGGTCACTTCCAATATTTCGTAGTTGATTTCAGAATGCTCACATTCAGCTAAGCATAAAGAAAGATCGCTCAAAAACAAATATCCGAATATTAAAGATTTTAAATACTTCAATGTTGATTCTGCGAGAATCACGCAGGACAATCTAAATAAGATAGAGTTGATTCCAGAAGATTACAAGGCTAAAAATGAACAATCACTAAGAAAAATATATTTGCAAAGATAATATAATAATTCCATAAATTATTCAAATATTTGAATAAATATAAATAAAACGTCGATGGCATACCAATGCCATTCACATCGTCAAGCTTGTTCAAAAGTGTAGTCAGCAAAGCCGTTCTTGATTCGCAGCACAGCCTGAGATTTTCATCTGCCTTGTTGAAGCTCCCGATAACATCAATTATAAGCTCATTTTGATCCGCCGTGGAAGGTAAAACCCTAGAAATTCGTTCAAAGCTGTACACTGCGGGACTCTGTTTAAGTGAGGGCAGAACTCCAGATATAGAGATTCCCTCATCTAACACGTTCAGAATTCGACTAACGCCTTTTTGCGGACGCCCGCTTGTTCCCGCAGGCCTGACAAGAAAAACTTCGTGATCCATGGAACCTTCCACCGACTGAATAAGCAAATGTCCGCCCGCTCAAATAAACAAATCTGAGTTGCTGAAATACGGAAAACCTTTTCACAATGTTGCAGAGATGCATTCACCCGGCATTTTCAGCACCGCCTGAATGGGCAATTTATGCAGATCTTTCCAAAAAATTGAATAAATAGAAAGCTGAAACTGAATTTTAGTAGAGCGATCTTTCAGAATGATCTTGAAACTAAATTTCAATAGTAAGATTGGTTGAAGCTGCTCCAAATCAGACTTTGAGTTTCGTACGGTAAATCATTTACAATTTGATGTAGATTTTTGCCGTGAAGTGAGAGCATTTTATATTACCGTAAGAGAGTTTTAAAACACTTCAACTAGCAAAGAAGATTTGATTGTTAGATAGAAGAAGGAATACATGGATGAAACAAAACAAAAAATGGATGGAAAAGTGGGGTGTGAATATGCAAGATTGTCCAAGTTCAAATGAAGAAATAAAAAAATATGTGAAACAAAAATTCAAAAAAGCTTTATGGACAAAACAATCAGGGCGAAAAAAAGACTATTATATCAAAGAATTCAATCCTAAGGGGGACCATGATGAAAAGGCATATATAGGAGCAAATATTAAATGGAGAGCAAAGATGTTGATAGCTCAACTCCGAACTAGCTCACATCGTCTTAGATGTGAGACGGGCAGATGGATGGTTCCTAAAGAAGAGTGGGAAGAAAGAATATGTCGTTTTTGCGACATGGGATTAGTGGAGACAGAGTGGCACTTTGTTATGGAGTGCTCAGCATACAAAGATATTCGGGTCACTTATGGGGACATCTTACAAGTGGACAACTTAAATACCTTGTTTGAGGAGGAAAGGTTGGTCAAATCTGCAAATTACATCATCAAAATTCACTGTCGTAGAGCTAATCTCGAGCGAAGATCTCAAGCTGTTTAGGGTCTTCTCTTTTCGGTGGTGGTCTTGTGCTGTTCCTGGGTCCCATAGGCTGCTGTGGCCTCGTGGACGTTATTAAAATATTTCATTTCATTTCATTTCAGATGCATAACTTAAGTTAGTTGTGTGATTTTGCCATGCTCTGTTTTCATTTATTTCGCTTTCGCGTTTGGTTTGCTTTTTGTTTTGGCGTTTGGCGCACAGCTCATAAATCTGAAGCACATGGCCCTCTCGAATTCAAGGCTACCGTTAAAATTATTACGGCAGAGACTCACGTGAACGCCCGGCGGTTGTTCACGATCTGCTTTGCCTTTTGCGCGTTAAATAAAGAAATGGGATTCACCGCTGTTTACATATATTCAATAAAAGGAAACTTTTTTAGCTTTTAGCAAGAAAAATATGTGATTACGTACAAGGGAAATTTGCATTTTGCTGTCAGTCAAGGAATTTTGCTTTTTAACAATATTTGACTTTGTCCGAAAACGCGTCAGGGTCTAGTTGGGAACGTTGCATTCCTATAACAAAGAATAGAATAGGAGGTTTTTAACTTCTAGGAACGTTGATTTCGTTATTTTATTTCTATACCAGTACTTGCATTTTACGGTGTAATGGGTGTGTTGATAGGGAAATATAGATAATATTTTTTAAAAATTAAAAATATAAAAAATATTTTGAATAATTAATTTTTTATTATTATAAATATTAAAAAATATATATTTTTTGGTGATATTGTAAGCATAAAAAAAATTATATTTAATAGATATTTAAATGAAAACATTCAAATTATTTTTATAATGATTATAACTAATCTATTTATATCAATTGATTCTTATTTGTAATAACTGTCAAGGTAGAGCAACACCATCCACAAGAAAATCTAATAAATTTTATATACGAGAGAAACATAAGAAAGAATTAAAAATTCTAATAAATTTGAATCTTGAATGAATTAGAACAACATGACAGATTAGTCAAATCATGAAACTTGCTTCTAGAATTCAAAAATGATCTCTGAAGATGCATAAAAATATTCATATACAATTAATAACAACTACACAAAGTAATTTCTTCCATTCTATAGAATTTAAATGTCAATTCAAAAACTAATAATAGAAAAAAGAATGAAAACAAATTAGTCAAATCAAAATTCAAAAATGATCTTTAAAGATGCTTAAAAGTATTTGTAAACAATTAATAATAATTATGTACAAATAATTTCTTATGTTCTATTAAATTGAAATATCAAATCAAAAATTAATAATAAAAGAAGAAATATTTTTTTAAAAAAATTCAAATGGCATGTCATCAACAATGCAATTTAAGTTGCTAAGCTTAAATATGTTTACTTCTTGTAATCTCTTTCCTTCTCTTCCTTTGTATTCAATGTCTTGCAACTTTCTAAGAGTTTTTTTTCAAATACAAAGAATCTTCACGAATAGAAGTTGGCAAGATTTTCCCCATATTTTTTATGCTATGATAAATTTGTGGATTAGATGGTTCTTTTGATTATAAAGACCAAAGTCCTGAGCCCAAGTGATTTAGTGTAGGTTTATCATATATAGGAGATCATTTGATAAAGTTATGGAGCTCGATGAAGTGTTGATTGCCAAATCTAGAATTGCCCTTCCAAACATATGAGTTTGAGACTTTACGTTTATTTTTTGCTGAAAAAAATTATATAGCCAAATATCTCTTATTTTCTCAATAGTCAAGAGCCACCGTCAACAACTATTCCTTATTTCTCAATTCAAACATTTCAATTTAAGTATAATAAAGAAAAAAGAATATTTACATGTATTCTCTATAAAAATGATCATTTTTTTTAAATCAAACTCTAACCTAAAACAAAAGAATTGTATATAGAGGCATGTGTGCATTAGACTCGCAAATAAGATAATTAATCATTCTACTTTCCTCCCATAAAGAAACTCTTTAATATCAACATCAATCACTACTGTAATTACATTCAAAATAAAAATTATCATTTACATAAATAATATTTCAATACAAGATGCATATGTTACTTGAAACATCTAATTAATTCATCAAATTGTAATGATCAAACTAGTCATGAGTTCTCTTAACACCAACCAATGGCTCAATAAATGAACATAACATCTCGTTGATAATTAAGGTGTCTCAACCTTAAAAAATTCCTAGATTTATTATTTTAATTATTTAAGATTTTCTTATATTTTATTATTTTATATTATTTAAATATGTTCTAGCCAAAATGGAGTATTGAAATTTGTGGTGGCATATTTATCTATGTGTAAATGTATTGTAAGCAATTATAAGAAATATTTAATTTGGATATTTATAGCATAAATGGGATACCCTACATCTATGGGATCATATGGGATGTGTATGATAGATTTTCATAATGCATGAGAACCTAAAATAGAGGGAATTACTTTAGAATCTTGACCAACATTATGATATTTGTGTATAGTTGTCACTTAGTATTGTTATTTAAAGGGTGGAGCTATAATAATTTGGGCGTCCAAGTTGGGTGGTCAAATTGGCAGTTATAGATGCATAAATGATATAATATTTTTAGCAAGAATGTGGAATCTTCCTAAGTGGACATTCGAATTGGGGCCCTGGTTGGGTACCATACCACCAAGTGGATTTAGCATATTGCTTGTAAAACTATTTTTTCCAAGTTTCTCATTTCCTTTAAATTAGGTGTTGGATTTGTAGTTCTATATGTATGAATTTGTAAGTGTTGAAATATGAACAAAATTACTGTAGAATTCGATGTTGGTGAAATCCCTGTAAAATATTTCTCTACAAATATGTTGTATTCTCTTATTTGATTTGATAATATAATGAGCAAGTTTTGAAGTGTGGGTTATTTCTCGTAAAATGGTTTTCCCCACGAAATAATAGTGTTGTGTATTGTATTATTTATGCTTTTGTATGTGTTTCTACATATTTTTAATAATAGTTTGATCAAATTTTAAACTTGTTATACATTACTCCTCTCAAGATTATGGTAGGAAGTTTCTTTTCCTACCTTTGCTTCCTAACAATCTCAGTTGATCTTTCTTCTCCTAGATGTCGTGAAAAGGGTTCTTTATTCTTAAATATATGTATTAGATGATATTATTTTGATTCATCAATAAATCAACCCCTAGAATTAACTTAGCTTTTAAAAGCTAAGCAAACAAAGAATAAACCTAATAATGATATCAAAAAATAAGTAAAAGATTGAAAATGACTTGAGCCCACATTATCTGCCAATCTAGAAGCAAAAAGAAAAAAAAAATAAGGAAAAAATATTACAATTAATTGAATTACTTGGTCATTGATCAATCCCAACACCAAACTCCTCTCTAAGTACAATAACCTTGATATTTGGATTGACAACTCCAGTTCTTTGAGTTACTATACATTAGTTGGCATGGAATATGGGGGAAAATGTGTTAGTTTATTATCTTTCTACCATAGGGTCCTTTGTTCATCAATTAAAAACACATCATTCTCTCTCTACATAGCAAGAGCAAAAAGGTCCAAGGATACAGTCCTAATCAAGTCTCCATCCCTCAGTAGTAGATATATAATCAAGAGAAAATAATGAAAAAAGAGAAAAAAAATTATATTACAGCATAATCCAACTATAATCCATGATAATTGAAGTAAAGATATAGCAAGTGAATTGTCTTGAGGACCTCTCAGTTGTCATGTAGAATTAAAGGCCCTCGTCAAATCCTCTATCATCTAAATGGTGGAAAGAAGTATGGTGTGTTACTATATCCTCCTCACCCTCTACTAATCCCTCCTCCTCTCCACCCTCAAGAATGTAATCCTCGTCCTCCTCCTTATCATGGTCACTCTCTACATTGTAAACTAAGTGGCCCCTACATTGTCAAGGTTATATATAACTCTATCCTCATAAAGGTCGTGTAATAGGTATCCCTAGAGTAAGAGGGGTCTATAATAATACCCCTTACTTTGCCTATGTCATCCTACAGATATCAATAGCATGAGTACATAGGGGAAAATCTACAAGATATTCCTCTCCAAGTTATAATAGGACTCATAAAATGGATTGTATCTCAACTTGGCCACTCCTATCTATCACTTGAGCAATATATTTTATCAAAATAAGAGTAAATAAAAACATCTCGTGTCCATCTAACTTCAATGTCAGTGTAGGTAGTTGGAATAAATTCATCTATAAGGGTTTTCATTATGGATGTGGTTGCATTGAAGAGTTTGAGTCTACACCAACTCCTACCTCTAAGACATGTGGGCTCCACTAGGGGAATCACGTGCTAATAAGCTCTTATATTCTCTAGGATTTAAACCATAACTAAATAAGGATGATCAAAGGCCAAAGTGCCTCATTGTGCAATTTAGTATATTTTGTAAACCAACACCATTATATCAACTTCCAAGCCATATATTCTACCTTGCTTAATCCCTTAAATGAATCATGCCCAACACCATCTTAGAAAAGGGGTCTTCTTACCTCTTAGGTTTCAATCATACTAATCAAAACCTTACATAAAGTTGG
Source organism: Sequoia sempervirens (assembly GCA_007258455.2). Classification (NCBI taxonomy): domain Eukaryota; kingdom Viridiplantae; phylum Streptophyta; class Pinopsida; order Cupressales; family Cupressaceae; genus Sequoia; species Sequoia sempervirens. The sequence goes on along the minus strand of VDFB02371795.1, from coordinate 129,026 downwards.
GATGGTGCATGGAGGAATTACAATAAGATAAATCCTCATTTGATCTCTTGGTTGACCATTCCTTGAGAAGACAATCCATAAAAATCTCTAACACTAGTAAGGTCAACATCTCTCATCAAATTGGGACACTTAAGATTCAATACACATCAAAAAGAGTAATTTTAACTCTCCTCTAATCATTAGAAATTGGAAGGTGTTCCAATTGAAATCTTATTAGGTTAGTATATCACCATGAATTTTTATAGATGGACAAATAATTGAAACCTAGGACTCTCTCTAGTCCAACCTCTAGAGGATGGTTGCATTTATTCTAGTCAGTGTCTCCACAATATTCGCAAACCATGCTTTCTACCTAGTGGCATTCCATCATATGTAAGTGTCCTACAAATTTATGGAAGTGATGTTAAACCTTTAGAAAATCCCTAAAAATCATAAAATTTAAGAATAAAACAATTAAAAAGGAGTAAAATACCAAAAAAAAAACCTCAAAATTGACTTAAAACTAGTAAAACAACCATAAAAAATGTGAAAAAGGAAAATTATTGATTATTCTTGACCAATGGAAATGACTAAGAATGACCAATAGCGATGATTAAGGTCTCCAAGGTGACCCTAGGGTAGCTCGATTGACCTAGGTAAAATGACAAGGACACCCATGCACCCAACCCCCTCAACATAGGGGACTAGACAAGCCAAAAGAGACAACCCTATTTATGCCATGTGCAAGTCCTATACACTCAAAAATTACCAAATTCAAATAAAAATTGATAAACTAGAAGTATAAAAGTAGTTTTACTTGACATCTACCTATAGTAACAAACATAACCAAATTCAATGAGCAATTTCTGTAAAACCTCGTCCCGCAACCTAGAGGACAATGCAACACTGTGGAAGCGTAACTAATTTTTTCCTTAAAAAGAGTAACAATGATGAGTGAAGTAAACTACTCTAACACATACATCCTCTAGGCCACGCAACGCATCAACATGTGAATTTCAAAAAACTTACCAAGTTATTCTAAAACATAGCATATGAAATTAACTCATGATAACAACATACAACAAAGCATTAACCCATTGCATAATAATAAAACATGGAAATGTAATGAACATATTTCCACAGATACAACACCACTTAAACAATATATACCATTTAATTCAATGATGAATAGATCATACATAATGTTACAATTACAACTCAAGGAATCCTCCTTGCTTACAAATAAGGAATACAATACAGAGTGTCCCCACTATTACAATGAATATAAGGGAAGTACAAATCCATAGAAACACACGAGCTCCTCGAACTAGAAGATCCCACCATCACGAACATGAAGAGAAAACCCAACAAGGTAAGGTGCACGCCACCCAGCCATGTGGTACCCGTAGGACCAACCCCCATGCTAGGAGATAGTAACAGGTAACCAAGACTAACCTACTACCTTTAGACATAGGCAAAGTACAAAACCACAATGTACTAGTAAACACAAAACATAAGGTCACATTGCTTCCAGAGTCACAAAATCAAGAACAACCACTATATAATACAATCGATTGTTGTCATAGCAGGAGTGTCATCACAAAGGTTGCATTGGTTATCCTAAGGAGATCTTCCTAGGTCCTGACCCCCATATTGGGTTATCCTAGTAACCTCTCACGAACATCGGCCCCACATGCACAACAGTGCAGAATCGATTATCTTTCGAGAAGACAAGATAACGATCTTGCCATTCCAGTCCTTCCTGACTCATCTCAAGTCTAACACAAGCCTTTGAGCCAATGAGCGAGGCTAATTATCAAGTTAAATGTGTTAACTACCCATTCCCCTAATGTAGGTTATTTAATTTCCACTGATTACACTGACTCTCACATGAGTTGTTCTGGGACCACTTTGTGTCCCAACCCCCATTGAAAGCCACTCCCATATCGACAACACAATAACTCATTCTACAACCCAAGGGTAGACGGTGCACAAACTAATAATAACATAACACAAGAGATAACACATCCCTACAGATGTCCAATACCGAATCCAACTACGTGCACTGCCCAAGGAAATCACAAGGGCGAATAACAGAAATGACAACCTTTCACAATTACAATCTAGAAGACTTATATTTTCTCTACAACAAATATCCCCCACAGTACCCAATTACAGAAATACTAGAAATTAAAATAAACAATCTCATATAATTAAAAGTACTACTATTCAGATTTCCTGAATCCAATAGATCAATATCTCACACTAAAATACATTATTCAAAACACAATTCCAATTAATAATCAATAACGAAATTATATTAAAATTTTAACTACAGTTTCACAACCACACATAATATCTAACTCAATTTCACAATTAAAATAATTAATCATTTCAATTTAACTACTCGTGCTTGCATGCACCTAAATAACATTCTTTAAGTAATTATATATCTATGTTATCCAATTATAAAAATTCAAATCACTATTTTCCAAAAATCATTTAAAAATAATTACCTAACGAATTAAACATCTTAAATAAATATATTTATTTATTATTTAAAAATAAAATACAATTTCCAACAAAATATATATAAAATATATATTATAAATAATATATATATATTAAATAAAAAATATATATATAAAAATATTTATATATTAAAACAAAGACAAAATAGAAGTCCAAATCGCATAACTCACACGACGAACAAAACAGGATAGCCATTTAAATGGTTGTGGGCGTTGCCCACGCAGCCAACCCCAATGGGGAAGGTCGTTCTGGTAGGCAACGTTGGCTGCCTATGAAGGCAGCGGCGCTACCTCCACAGTCGCTCCCTATGGGGCGGCTATGGGGTAAGCCCCAGCTTCCCCAAAATTTAATATATTTTTTTAAAACAAAAACCCTGCGATTTTTAATAAATCGCGTACAGCGATTTCACAATTATTTTCAATAAAATTTATACAGGAAATTTACAGTGCCCCCCAAATAATTTAAATATATATTTATTTGTATATGTATACATATATATATTTAAAATATATATGTATACATATATATATTTAAAATATATATGTATACATATATAAATATGTATATACATAATTCACAATAAAATGCTCCAGAAGGGCATTTAATTTTCATACAGAAATTCTACAGTATATATATATAATTTTATTCAGGGAATTTTCTACATACAAATTATGCAAATTCCCTCATAAAATTTTCTACAGGAGAGATAGACGAATTTTACACAAAGAATCTATAATTTTATAGAAAGAAGTTTTCTATAGGAATTAATGTAGAAATATTTTACAGAGGTTTCCTAAAACATCAAATATTTTCTATAGAAGAAAATTTCTATAGAGGAATATTAAATAATCTTGAAACAGAGGATAACAATTTCTATAGTTTTGATTCCATTTTCACAGAGGTTCGATAATTCCACTATAATTTCCTTTTGTATCAATCTATTTCAAATAATCAATTTACACAGAGGATCTAAATTATTTTTCTACAGAGGTTGTAGCAATCATGACAATTTCTTTAAAAAACAAAAGATTCTAAAATGAAAGAAATCCTCTTCTAAACTTTTCCAATTTGCTATACAATAATAATTTAACTCATCTCTTTCAAATTAAAATTAACAAAGTAATAAAGAACCTATTCCAGAAGATCGGACGATTTGGAGATTGATGCCGAGCTTCCCTTTAATCTTCAATTTGCCAGAGCTGCCAAAGCTTCCTCCAGAAGAATTGCCACTTCCCAGAGAACAAAAATAATCCACAGCCAAGAATTTCAACAAACTAGATTCCTAAAATAAAATTATCAGAGAGCTTCTAAGATCCACAATTTCCTCAAACTTCCAGAAAAACAATTCTTTCATTCTTCCCAAAAACCTCTCATTTTCTTTTCCCGCGAACCCAACTTCCTCTTTTCTCACAAATTTCAATCAATCTCTTCGGAATTCAATTTTAAGACAATTAGAAAACAAACCCTTCTAACTTCCAATTAACTCAACAAATATCTTTTCTTTAACAACCAAGATATTTCTGAGATCTTTTCCCAATATATGCATTTAAAATTAAAACAATTTATTTAATTCAAATCGCATTTAATCTAATAATTAAAATTACTTTATAATAACTTAAATTAAATTAATTAATTAATTTATACTAAGATCTCCATATTAATTAAATACTTAATCACAACATGTAATTTAATCCTTACAATTTAAGCTTGCACGATAAATAAAATACCAAGACCAACATGGATAAAGAACATGACCAAAACACAGACTGACGACACACTGTGCTAGGGTAAAGGTTTGACAAGGTTAACCAGTTACTATCTCCCAATCAACATTACTGTTGAGTAGTGGACACGCTCAGACCTGTGAAACCAGGTGAAGTCATTGTCTTGTACCTGCAAACCTACAACCAAAGCAAATGTTGTACATGTATCCAGATAATAATTCATACACACTATGAAGAGAGAATCACGGAAATCACAGGGCACTTGCAAGCGAATGGTGCAATACCGTTCTCTTCACCAATACAATGGCACATCAACTAATGAGATAATATATCAATTAAACTACAATGACCATATATAGCAATGTCATCACAACTAAGCATCTATGCAAACATAAAGCATATTAAACATAATCACCATGCATATAATGTATCATCACATCCATATAGTCTATCATCACTCCACTGTCAGCGATAGAATACCAATAACATAAAATAAGGTCTAACAAAGTATTTGAGTTGTCAAAGAAAATATAACAAATCAGAGGGGTGTCACAATTTCAAGAGAAATTGACATAAGTTAACAAGGACGTAAGAGGGAGTTTCCCTCAGTTATTGTACTTGAGGGACCATGTGAGTCTCAATAGTTACCATAAATCCAATCCCCTGATCCTTATTTCTTCATTAATTGTTCATTTGTATGATACCATCATCGTTTAAAAACGTCCCTTCCCTACCCTCTCTTTGTTCTCCTCCTCTCTTCATCGTTGCAAGTGAAAATGATAGGTTTTTATCAATTTTTACCTTTATAGAGGTTTTTTTCTTATGGTTCATGTTTTCCTTCATAATTTCCATAGATTAGAGCAAGTAAACACAAGTATGCATCAATACCATGACAATGGTATGTCAATTTGCCCTTATTTTTTGCTATATATTGAGCTTATCATTTATCAAAATGTACTTGAGTCAATTCATTTATTTTTTAGGTTCTTTACATAAATTGAGGAACACAATAAAACTAGTATTTCTATAAACCCGCAATTATGGTAAATTATTTTATCATCTTTTCACTATTGTGTTCTTGATTGTTGTATTATACACATGATTAACCAATCTATTACAAATATAGAATCAAGATAACAATAGAAAGGTAAGTAAAGGTAAGTGGGGGTCCCACATACCTATTTCATGAATGACACCTACCTTTTATATAGTCTCCCATACCTAATGGGGTAATACATAAGCACCAAAAGATATATGGTTCAACATACACACTTGATGATGATTTAGTGGTCTAGCTTATGACTCAAATGGTGTGCTCATTTATTCTCACAAAATTTCCCACCTTGATAGAAGCCTTCCTAGTGCTTTGGGACCCTCCTTTAGGTGTCCTTCACATTTATTTCCCTCTTCTTGGCTTGTTATCCATATTCACCATTTAAAAAATTTAATCTCCTACATCAAGCTATAGGGGTGACCAAGGGACCTCAAGGTCACCTAGGTGACCTATATTAAGTTATAGGATAACTTGAATGAATTTCCTTAGTAAGAGGGATGATCCACCCTCTAATAGGGGTGAACCTCTCATTATTTGACATGCCCATATGTTATTCATTTTATTTTTCTAGTTTCCTTCCCAATGTTATGTTAAATATTGCATAACCTTCCAATTTCATGCTATATTTTTCACTCACTTTAGTGTTCATTTCCCATGGTGTGTATTAGGTCATTATATCCATCTTCCCTAACCTTTTCCTCCCATGGTACCAAAGGATTAACATCTCATTATCATTTCCCCTTGTCTTGATGACACATGTGTCATCATTATGTTGTTTTCTAGTTTTTAGACCCTTTCCAAGATGGAAATGTTTGAACACTAGCATGATGTACTAGAGTCTCATAAAATTTCATTAATCATTGATTATTTCTATGTATTTATTTTCCCCACTACCTTCCATTCCATAGGTAACCACTCTAGAGAGAATCCAAACTATATTGTCTTTTTCCTCCATTTTTGACCCATTTTTGAATAATATCTTCGATTCTAGTTATCTCTCTTGTAAACTTTGAACTCTCCTAAATAATTTCTCCATTTTTAAATAAATTTTAGTTATTTACAAAACTATAGCACATATGAAGACTCTTTGGAAATATCAAACTTGTCAAAAGTATAAAAGCAATCTATCAATGAGCATTTTATTCTTCATTATCTCCTTCGAGCCCTTGTGACATGAATTATATTATGTTATTTTCTATAGCTTCTTTATTCCCTATTGTTGTTGTTGCTAAATCCCATTTTCTACTAGGGGAGAGGACTCAGTAGTTGAGCACCCTAACTTCGTGCTTCTAATTATCCTATATGGAAATTTCTAATCACTCCCATTTTTTTACAGCAGCTTACTTGGCAAGTCCCCTACTTATAACTAAGGTTTCAGGGCCACATCATCAATTATGATGCCACATCAGCATGCTTTTTGTCAAGGTGTCCAAAAAGGCCCTAAAAAAAAGTGAGACCAATACTTCTGCATTCACAACATGTTTTATTGAGCACTGACGTGGAATCACATGATTGGTTGCTTTTTAGATCAAAGGAATACATTTTGTTTAATTATGGGTAGTCATCGTCAACACTAACAACTTTAAAGTCACAACTATTGGTTCAATATTGATAAAAATATTGGGCATTATATAAACAATTACTATCACAACTATTGAAACATGCTTAGGTATTGGGTCCTCTCCCCTACCTTTAGCACTTGGGATCACATTCTCCATTCACTAGCATGGTTATTCCAATCTATTGCACTCCACCTAGTATTGTAATTTTTATTTCATTCCTTAAAGCACATATGATAAAGAACACTCATATTTTCTCTATTAATATCAAATATTGGCTATTTGTGGAGGTTGGAAAACTTGAGTAGGGGATTGACATAAATGTAAGCTCTAAAATAGCTATAAAAACATTTTCTTGTGTCTCTTTTAGCTATAGGTTTCATCTTGGATAGGTTTTTTTTTTATTCGTAAGACACAACCGAAGTTGCATGTAATATATTGATATCAACAAATCCCTTTTCACCCCCTTTTATATTGCACAATCTTTAATTTTTAATATTAAAATAGTTTTCTCCACTAAAGTAACTTATTTAATATTTTCCAAATCCTTTGGGTTTTCATCCAATCCTTTGACCCTGAGGGGTTTTGTCCTCAAGCTCCAGAAATCCAAGCTCTCCAAAATTCCTAATTTCTCCAAAAGAAATGGTGCTACTTGTAATTTCCAGTTGGCTAAATGGGTGATGACTAAGTTTAACAAAGTAAACATTAAGATTGGAGGCCTAAAGGAAAACCTTGCAATCTCCCTAAGGGGTTGGCCTTTGATCTTCTTATTGAAAGAATTATGGATTTGGAGAGCTCGGTCTCATACTTCAAAACTAATTGTGAAAGCCGTTTAAAATATATGGAGGATAAGGTGGCTAACCTTGACAAGGATATTCAAAAACTTTTGCAGATTGGTCACATGTCCATTAAGAACAATGAAAACTCTCTTAAGGTTCTTCTAGAGAAGCTCAATGCTCTCAGGGAAGATCAGATGGCTGAGTATTAGCTGAAGGCTCCTCCCACCAAAGACAAAGGTAAGAAACTTGGAAAAGAGGAGGACAAGGGTCCAAGTGCAAGAACAAGGGGTAGTATGAAGAAATCATTCAAGGAAGAAAAGCAGGAGTTGATTTCCATGGTTAACTTCATTATAACTAGGAAATGGAGGTTGCCAAAACCTTAAACAATCTGAGATGGGATATTTGTGTCTCTTTGTCTGATCTTTTGGTAAGCTATTTTTTGGTTGTTGTTTTATCTGTCTTCTCTATTGGTCCAACAACATTTTGTTGTTTTGTATGTTAATTGGTTGTTGTTTTAGCTATCTATCATGTAGTTCCAACAACATTTTGATGTAAAGGGTTTTGGGTCCCTTCAAAACCTAATTTTCCCTATTAATCAAAACTTATTTAATATTTTCTTGATCCATTTAATAAATCTAATTTTTAATAATAAGTTAACTAATTAAATATAATTTTTTAAATTATTGACTTAGAAAAAAATAATATTTAATTAATTAAATTAAAGTTCGAGGTGGTTAGTCAGAAATCAGGGACATTCACTTTGCATGTATTTAGATTATCACATTTAGTTAGAATCATTCAAGAATTCATAAAAGAAAGAAAGAGAGAAGCACTCAATACCATCATGAGGCATTCAACAAATATTTAACCATAAAACAATATAACTTCAACAAAGCAAGTAAACACACTAAAAACACTCTTCTTCAAAATTATTATCTTTCACTCAGCTTCTCACACCAAGTGTGTCTTGGGATTAAGGAAGATTATACTAAATCAATTTTAAATGAAATTTAAGAGAATGTACTCCTCATTAAGGATATTTGAGAAAACAATGAGAAAAGGTGAATAGGGGAAGAGTCTCATGAAGAGAGAAATCCTTCTAACTTATCAACACTAGATTCACAATAATAACACTCTAATGAGTCATAAGATGACATCTAAACACATCTATTATCTTATATCCAACGTTGTTGAGTAATACCATAGTCTGCCACTATGTACTCTTTCCTCGAGAGGTGATGACATGAATCCCACTTCAAGTAATCATACCATTGTCACTTGCTTGTCTTCCCTTCCTTGTGAAGATGGTAGTTCATCAAAATTTCCCCCAGTAAATTGGATTTTTCTGTTAGAGTAGGAATAGTTTGGTTTGTATCATTAGCAAGGGTGAAGCACACATGTCATTTAGAGCTCACATTATCTATTTTGTGGTGAGTTGATTTAGAATATCACAATGACAATGGAAAGATGATGGAAAGGTTGGAAACCACATCTATCTAGACAAGAAACCCATCAATGGAAGGAGAAATATAAATTAATGGTGAAAGATAAAAATGATCAAGATGACTGATTTTATGTTGAGGACCTTGATGATAGCTAGATGAAGAAAACCATTGTGAAAGATGGGAGTTTTTAAGGCCATGAAACGGGTTAAAATCACCAATAGTACTATGACAAAGAATCCAAGTATAAAATTCAACATGGGGTAATTTAGATTTATCAAACTAGCCTCAGTTTGAGGGATGCTCCATTATATTAAAAGCATCACCTATTATCCAATTAGCTAAAGGGAGATTGTTACATGTCTACTCCAATAAAGTTTTGTCATGAGCCTCATTAGATGCATAGATCACACAAAATCGAATAGTTGAATTAAACACAAGAACTAGGCACAATAGGAAGTGGGATCAAATACCAAGGATATAATAAACTTGACCAAACATGGGTTAATTCATAGAGCCACATCACCCTTACCTTTTCGATGATCGGAGTGAACAAACATGGCATATTTCCATATTATTTGAAGAGACAACTCTAACCTAATTCTATTGATTTCAACTTCTTGGAGAAATATGACTTTAGGTTTAAGTCTATCAATGACTTGTTTGATGTTGTGATGTTAGTTAAGGATTGACAAACCCCTCACATTCCAAGAAATTAATTTGCACATAGTTGAGAATTGAGAATCATCTCTTCTTCCTCACACCCCATCATATGACATCGATTCCTCATATAAAAGGTTTAAGAGTTGTGCATAACAAATGACATAAAAAAAGTCACATGGTGGTGATATTGTGTGATGTTGAGAGGTTTTTAGGTGGATGGAGTTGGAAAAGTGAGGTAGAGAAGGAGATCTTTACCATGAAATTGGATGTTCAACATAAGACCTTGATATTTCTTTATAATGTTTAATCATACACCACTCATCATCCAAATTACATCATGAAGTGAGGTTGTCTTGGGGACAAAAACAACTAGAGGAGGCAAAGTTTTAGAAGATGATACAAAATGAGAGGTTGGAGGGCCAAAATGTAAGGATTGTGGGATGTGGCTATAGTTGGCATAATAAGGTGGAGAAGGGGTTCTTTTTTATGAAGTTAGATGTTCAACATGAGACCTTGAGATCTCTTTATGATACATCATATGTCATTCATCATCCAAAACTACTTACAAAAGGAGGTTGTGTTGGAGGGAGTAGCATTCGAAGGAGGTGGATTATGAGAGGAGGATACAAAATGAGAGGTTGGAGGGGCAACAACTAAGGATTATGGGATGACACAATGAGTGGCCTTATGAATGGGAGAGGAAGAAAAAGAAGGTTGGGGCTTAAGGGCAATAGAAGATAAAGGAGGATATTTAGATTGGTAAAAAAAATTCATGGGTTGAGGGGAGGATGTTTTTGCCAATATTTAGATTAATAGGTGGATTACAAGAGGGGTCACATTGCTTATGAATAGGATAATCTCTAATTAGATGGTCATCCTTCTTGCAATAAAGATGAATTTTTGGCTTGTTAAGATATAAAGCCAGTTGGTTTATAGAGAATATAGGTTTAAGAAGGGTAATAAAGTTAGGTAGAGGTTGGGACAAGTCTACTTCAACACATACATGTGGATGCACTTTATGGCTTACAAATTTATTAGCATTATTTTGCACCATATCACACAACCAAGTTGAAAGGCTATATCTTTAAGGAAGGAGCAGAAAGCCAAGTTAAATAAAGGAAACTTCACCCACATTGGGTATCTAGGTGTAAAGGAGCCCTTGTGGTGAAACTCAAAGTCCCAGGCCTACATATAATAGATTTAACCACAAATTAGCTAGGAACTGTGTTGTAGGATAACTTGAGCATGTTTTGTTGAGTTGAAAGTACAAGAAATATACTTTAGAGCCCCAACCTTATTTTCCCAATTTATTTTTTCCTAGTTATAAATGTTTCCTTTATTTGGAATGCCTCCTAGGAACAATACAATTATTGATCTTAATTAGTATTCAACAACCACATCAAAACTTCGTCAAGTAATTGAAACTAAATAGATCTTCAAAAAAACTGGATGGACATTGTTAGTTGGATTCTACTCAATTATAGACTGGGTAATGTTGATGATAGTCTCCAAAATGGTGCCATTAGAGGGAGAATCAACACAAGGGACCGAAGTGTTGGGGATGGTATGCAACTTACTCATGAGAAGCAAGATGCCAACATCACCGTCTCATGCCACGTTATCTTCGAGATCCTTGATCTCTAAATTGAAAGGGGTCGTCTTAGTTTAAGGAGTTAGGGATGTCATTGGGTGCAACAATTCTTTATGGCTATTATTTTGTAGACCATCATTAACTTTAGTGGATTGTGTAGCTTTAAAGGGTTGTAGCAGCCCTAGGTAAGAGGATTGATGTGTAAGATAAAATTCTCCTTGAAATGAGATGCCTCCAAATTCAAAAAGAACTTATCTTATACTTTACAACATGATTTCAACACACTCCAAATATACATCGATAATAAGAAATACCCAACTAATACAATTAAGATTGTTATATTGCAAAATTGATAGAAAACCTTCCAACCTTGGAGATGCCCTCCGAAACTACTCTAATTATTATTATTGACAAGAGTTGAAACAAAAGCTAGCAATAATAGACCTCCATTGATCTATGGTTGGACCCCAACATGACTAAACTGGTTCTTCTTAGCTCTTCCGTGGGAGACCAATTTAAAAATGACACGTGACGGAGACAATTACACCGAATCCGCAGCTAAATGAGGAGTAGAACATCACACGCTGAACGCCAGCAAATCTATTCCACTTTTTTGGCCCTTTTCCGTACACCACCAACGAATTTGTTTGTTGAATTAGACTAAAGTTGTTTTTTTATTTACCCATCACATGATCTCGCCTTTTTCACAAGTACAAGGACAAAAGTGTCAATATGATGTTATTACAAAAGGAAAAAAACAACGCAATCCTCTGTTCTCAATTCCCATGTAAGTCTGTTGATTCCAAAATACGTTTCGTTCCCGTCCAATTGGAAACGTCATATCTGCGAAAGCACTGTGAGTTTGTTGTATCTTAAAGCAACGGCCATATTAGTGTTTGTAAGGTTGGCCTTTTCCCACCCCAAGGGAACATTTTGTCTATTACGGAGAAAATCATATATAAGGGAATAATAGATCCACTCCCCAAATGAACAATTGGCTAACTAATTAGTTTGTTGCATTATTTTAGTTTTTATTTAAGCAATTATTCACATAAAAAGTGGAATAGACATCTCGAGAGATATCTATATATTATTTATAAACTAATATATATATGCTAGTAGGAGTAGCAACTCTAAATTGAACTTTAATAGGTTTGGTTAGAGTGGTCAAACTTCCTTGAAATTATGATAAAGGCCAAGCCTTGTCATGTGGTGCTATTAGTGTTAACTATTGTTTTGCATAAAGACCTTGATATTTGTGAATTGTTAGTTATGCATTGATATTTGTGAATTATTAGTGTCCATGCTCCCTTTAAGAGGAATTTATTTGTAACTTATACTAAGGACACATTTGGTTTGCATAAAGGCCTTGAGATTTGTGTATTATTATTTGTAACTTATACTAGCGACAACCACAAAAATGTCAAATTTGGGGGCTTTGACCTAGATTTGTAAACATGGATATCAACGTGTTTGATAGTTTCAATTATTAAACTAATATTGATTCTCATTTTTTTATTGTATTTTGTATTTTCATATTTGTTTTTTGATAGTTTTGTTGGTAATATAAATTTTCAAAACCTTTTGACTTTTTTTTGTTGGATTTTTAATTGATGAAAATGTTAAAGATTGATTTTTTAATTGAATAATGGTTTTTCGTTTGTTAACAAAATAATTTTTATCTAAAAAATCTACAAAAATCTCAATCAATTAGAAAGAGGGTGAGGTAAATATTAAACTTCCTATTTTTTTAAACTCTTTGTTATAGGTAGGGCACATACTCGTGCAACTAACTATTGTGTAAGCTTATTGGATGATATGTGACATGCATTTTTCTTATAGGTAGGGCACATACACGTGCAACTAACTATTGTGTAAGCTTACTGGATGATATGTGACATGCATTTTTCTTATTGGAGGCTTCAAAACAAGGTATACAAATTTATTTTAATGTTTGACAAACACCAATATGTATGAAGTGACACCACCTTTTCTAAGACAAATAATCCCTTTGTATGATCTATCACGATCAAAATCAAGGGTCATTTTATACAAATCTCGCCAATTTTTTTGGCTCACTCCATAGTGTGTGAAATGGAATGGAGATATACCAAAGGCAATGGAGTTAATGATAGAGTAGTATGAAATATTGGAACAAATTGGCTCAGGAACTTACAATGCTATTGTTCTTATACATCATAAGAAAGAAAAAATGAAGTGAGATATTTTGGCCTTTAGGCTTTCAAATTTAAGAATTTTTATTTTGATATATCATTGTTTAAAATTATATTAAAGAAAATTATCTTTGTCTTTTCTCTCAAACTTTTAGCCTTTGTGATGATTTTGGTGATTAGAGTGATTAGAGTGAGTATCATCGCATTATATACTTGACATTCCATGGCTTTGAAAGTACACAATAGATTACTTTGGGGCAAGGTTCATTCTCTCCATTAATTTTGTTTATGTTTTGTTGGAGGTCTTTGTGGTTCTATCCAATGATTCCTTCTTTTTGTTTAGGTTAGGGTATATATTAGCATTCATTTTCATTTTAGATGGGCATGGGTATTTTTGTGGACCTTTTAATTGAAATGGGTTTGACTTATAAATTTAATTGCAAGAGGGTTTATAGAGATTTTGATGAGATGTGTTCTTATGTTATTTGAAATGACAGATCTCGGTGGCATATAAGTCGTGCATTCTTTCTCTACTAGAATGTGATGCAATTTATCTATGGCATAGAAGAAGGTTTTTATTCCAAATAGTTGTAAGATGTATATTAATATTTTTATCTAGGTGCATTAAGGTTTGTGCAAAGGTAGTTGTGTGCAATGAAGTTTACATACAAAGCAAATGATTTAACTATTAAAAACTAATCAAAACAACAATTGGATTGGGCTGAAAGAGAACTCAAACCTCCATGGAATTCGATAAAAAAATTGGTATGTTGAAGCTCTCATTGCATATATTAGCCAAAGATGATTGATTTGTATGCGTGCTCAAGGAAATTCGACAACCTAATGGTGCTAAATTGCTCAAGCTTGCATGATGTTAAAAATGGCTAAATTTTTTATATGTATGAGAGAGGAAAAATGGATGGATGACTAGGATTGATTAAATGATGATCAATGGCTCTCAATGGTTGAAACATCTAACCTCATGATATGTTGCCAAGTGGCATCATCAGGGGATTTGTGAGGGAGATGATCTCTCGAGCCTCAAGATTGTGGCAAGTGTCACAATGGGAGAGCTTGAGAGGGAGATGGTACCTTAGAAGGCACCATAGGGAGGTGGGGAGGATCAATGTCATAAAGGAATTCCTTGTCCTACATTCCCAATGTATGACAAGGAAGGAAATAAAGAAATTTAAAATTCCTTTAGATACTTTTGGAAGAAAGACCCATGTGCCCACACAACCCTTCTTTCTCTTCTCATCACATAGCCAATGATACCAAATAAATTAGTTTAGTTCCAAGTATAATGATGCCATAGCCACCTTTTTTTGACTTCAAACATGATGAAGATCAAAGAATTTCTCCATTTGGAAAAGCCAATTAGTTGGATCCTTGCCATCAAACTTTTGCATATCTAACTTGGGTATGAATTACCTAGGCATAGGATTATTAAAGATATGATCCTTCTTGAGATTTGATTCAAGCCCAAAAAATTCATGTCCAACAAAAGCATTATTTTCCAACTTATTAGGTGATTCTTCTCCCTTATACTTCTTCCCTTGAATAAGTGTGTCCAACTTCCTAGAAAATTCATTCATATCATTCCTCATTGATGAAATTTCACCCTTGACCTTATTGATTTCATATCCTCAATTTCTACGTCATCCTTATCTAAAGATTTCCCAAGTGTGGTAGCATTCTTTTTGCCTCTTGTTGTAGGCCTCGTCATGATGGAAGTAAATGACTTTTTAATAAATCACACAAATAAATTCAAAATAATCTAATTTCTTTTATTGTGCCTTATTAGGGCCTATGTTGCACTTTCCCAAAAAATTCTCCCAAAAATTATGTGTTTTTGTAGCCTTGAGAACGAATTTATTGGGAATCCTAATTCTAGAATAAATCACTTAATTTTGCTTTAATTCCTCAAAAATATGGATTTTAGGCCCCTATCTTCTTAAATAACCCAATAAAACTAAGAAACAAATTCAACAAGATTTTGGAGATATGTGCTTTCCAAATAAATTGAAAAGAAGCCCCAATTCTACAATAAATCACTCAATTATGCTCTAATTCCTCTAAAATTTGGATTGTAGCTACTTGAATATGCTCTTTAAAAACCCTTTAAAAATTACTGAAATTTGAAATATATACACTTCCTAAAATGACCTCCAAAATCAATGAGAAAATGCCTTGCCTTCATAGTGTCAAGATCATGCTATGCACCACTTGTTATGGAATAATTTGCACAATAAAATATATAATATGAAATATGATGCAAATAATTGATAATAACTAAGAATAACAATCCACTTCGATGGGATAAACCTCCAAATATCTCCAATGAGAACACATTTCACAATCTGATAATCAAATAAGACTCACTACCTCCTATATATCCTACTTATGCCTAAGATGTCACCTAGGTTGACTTAGATAGCCTATATAAGCCTTAGGATGACCTAATTGACTAAATAAGAATATAATAATGATAGTATGACTCAATTAATAGTTAAGATAACCATAAGTTGACTATTCATAACCCTATCATGTACTCTAATATTAAGGGTGTAGCAATATTGAGTAGTAAAACTAACATTTGCAAGCCTTTGAACTTTCTCTCAACAACATATGATAGATCTTAATCAATTAACAAGTTTTCCATCTTCAAATTCCACATCTCAAAATTGTTACTATAAATTTTATCTACCTTTATTTTTCCTAATGTGCTTGCTATCTGAATAATTATTACAACTAAAACACAAAATATTTTTCATAGACACTCATTCAATATTGGATTAGCTCATAAACCCAACAAACCACATTTGAAACCAAAGTTGATCAAGTTCTAATACCATTTCTAAGAAATTTAAGGTTTAGAAAATAACTTTCTACACTAAATGTGAGAGGAGAATATGCAAAACTTTTTAAATTTGATTTAATTGTTATAGAAATAAGCTAAGGTTGCAAAAACAACTTCTACACTAAACCTTCAAAGGAGAATATATCAAACTTTTCAAATTTAATTTAATTGTTACAAAAATAATGTATAAACACATTTAAAAATAACACAATGCAATAAAATATTACACAGTGATTTACATGGGAAAAACTCTTTTGAAAGAAAAACCCAACATTCCAAAGTAGCTCAATATATTAGTAAATAATCTTCAAGGTTACAATATACTTGCAGTGCATCCTTGTATAGGAGTTTCAACAATATACAACAAGGAGTAATACTAGTAGCATTTTGAAAAACTTGTAAACATGTAAAATCTCAACCTACAAAGTATTATCCCAAATCCTCAATATATAGGAAAATATAATACAAGATATCATAAATGATATCATAAACCAAAATTTAATACAATGGATCAAATCTAAGAGCAAAAAATGGTCATATATAGACCCAAAAATAGTTCATAAAAACATAGGCATAAATTCTCACGCCCCTCACACATGTAGAGCCTCCAAGAATAGTGTATAACTCTCACCTTGCAAGGAACTTATTATAATTTGTCATATATGTTGGTCATCATTGTAGAGGAGGGGGACCGACTCCTTAGGACCGCAGGTCACAGGAGGGTCTAGAACAATCATCTTCCCTAATCTACCTCATGCTAAGGATTGTCTAGGATAGGTTTCATGTTTTAAGAGGGTGAAAAGGAAGGGAAGTTGACCTACCACTATCCTTCTGTCAACTTGAAAGGTTTAGGTAATTAGGTGAGAAAATTCCTAAGTTTGGACTGTAACCTAGGCAACTCTTTGTCAGAGGACTCCAACATAGAAGATGAACGATAACACAACACACTGGCGTCTTGATCAAGCGTTGGTGTCTATACAAACAAAAAGTATTAAGTACAATCTAAACTAATGTGGACTCACTAACAACCTGATAAATGCTAAACAATGTGATAACACAAAACAAGAAACAACTAAACTACTGGAATAGCAAGAAGAATACTTTAACTTAAGAGATGTAATTTCAAAAGAGCAAAGGTGGTGAGAATTAAACTCATGGTTGGTCCAACCTCCCGCAAGCTCCACACGAACGAACACCTACACGTAGTAGAATGGGGAAAAATGTTGGGGTTGTTTCAAGGCTTGCCATAGTCAAACCCCTGTTTCGATGTTCCCACCTCCACATATAGCCAAAATAGCCTCGATATAGAAAATGTGATAAAGAAAGTATGAAATTAAGTACTACCAAGCAACGCTAACAACAATATGCTACACAAATCAAATGACAATGCTAAACAAAATGGATATCACCTCCCAAACAAGATGCCATCAAGGACATGAAGGGAGATGTGAGCTCACAAGCTTGTAAATGCTAATGTTGCTGCAACAACATGCGGAGAAAAACCAGCAAAGTGCCAAGTTGGAGCTTCAACAATGGAGAAAGTGCTATGAAATGAAGTGTGGAGTGCTCAAGAAGTGAAATATGATCAAGTGAAGTTCAAGAAGAAGAATTGAATGAAGAAGAAGACCTTTTGAGGATGAATAGAATCCCAAAAGAGTCATTCGAGGTTGGTCAAGGGTGCATGGGCATTACTCTTCATTTCCAATGAAGAAGTGTAATGCCTACACAAATTCTAGGGGCAAGAATCTCGTCAAGACGGAAGCGCATTGTGCAAACGTCCGCACATCGGGCTAACGTCCTCAAAAAAAATTCCCCCACCGACACTACAAACAACAGCCAAGCAGATAAAAGGTGGATGGATGAGGTGGAATAGCATCTTCGGGTTTAATTCTTATAAGGTAAGGAATGTAAATGAGGAATTTGCAAGTGGTGCAAATTCACTCCATTACATTTTTCCCCCACTTTAGCGAGCATATGTGCTACCAAATGTGAGATAAAGTAGATCAAAAGAGTTTAGAAATGTATAACTGAACTGTCGAGGAAGTAGACCACAATCTGGCGAACTTGGGTGTAGGAGAGAGAGAGATGGCTCCACAGGTCTTTGGGCCTAAGTAGGGTTGAAAAAAATGTGTCGCAAGTCCATAGACCTATAGACAGTGAACAAAGAGATCTCATAGGATGAAAGGCACTTTACAGGTTCTCAAACTTGCAAAGGAGGCACCCCTAGGTGCTCAATCCTGAGGGAAGCCAGACATGGGAGGCTCCAAAGAGTTTGATGGAGCCTTATAGGTACTCGATCCTATAAGGTTGATTGAAAATCAGCTTCACAAGCACACCTGCAAAGCAACATGTTAATCCGTAGACAAAACATGTTAGATAACAAAAAACCACGTAGGAAAACAGGAAGACAGTCACGTAGACAATCAAAAATTGAAGGAGAAACTTTCAAAGGGGTCCCTTGGGAACCCTTCAAAAGAAAAGGGGTCCATTCGGGAGACACTTTGTTTGAAAAGTGATAACATTTTTTAAAAGAAATAGCATTTTTCACCAATGATTCTAGCATCAAGGAATCCTTTTGAAATATTCCTTTCATCAAGGAATTCAAAAGAAAGAATGTTGCCTCACAAGGGAAAGTTTTCAAACTTCTTCATCAGAAAAAGTACTCCCTTCTCAAAGGCAAGATTTCATATTCTATCTTACGAATTTGTGACGAAAGAAAAATTTGTTTAAGGATCCATGTTGAAGAATGCAATTTTTGAAAAATAAAGTATTTTCAGCAAGGGATTCATTAGCCACTGAATACACCTTTTGAAAATCGAAGTAGTATGATAGCCCCCCTTAGGATGGCGTGTGTTGAACACAAAGGCACATGACATCCTAAAGAGAGAAAAACAAGAATGAACGTGATGTTGTGGCCTGTGAAACATGATGAGATGTAACCATGGTAATGTTGTCACACATGCAAGGGACAACACATAAGCACCACAACATCATAAAGCAAGCAAAGAAGAGAGAAAGATTAAAAAAATGACAAACAACATAACAAACAAGAGACAGAGGGATATGATTATTTTGAGGTCAGAGCTACTCATAAATATAAATAGATAGAGTATAATAGTATATAAATTAATTTTCATCAACCCCTTACTATATCAAACCATGTGAAGAAGGGCACAAGAAAACAAAATGAAAATAAAAAATTGGGTCAACATGAAAGGGAGGCCTAAATGCCCCCAACATTTTGCATCATCCTAAATTGTTAAAAATTAAAGCACAACAAAGAGAAGAATGATGTGACAAATAGAAGAAGTTTTATGACACAAAAACACTCCTATATCCAAGCACCTATGAGGGTGACAAGGGTCCTCTAGGAACACACAAAACAAGCACGAGGGAACACGACACACACACACATATCTAATCTACATGTAAAGAAGAGGCGCTCCCCTAGTCCTCATCAATGAAGAGGTTATTGTTCTCCCAGTCTAGATCATCATAAGGGGAAGGTAGACGAGCTTGCAAGGGAAATATAGCCAAGGGAACACCCTCCAAATCTCCTGCGACAAGAGCCAAGGAAGAGGGCCTCTCGAGGTCTTCTTTACTCAATTCCTATGAGGTAAATGCCAACAATTTTGCAAAAATCACTGGCAGAGTCGGGACATCGTCTATAGATTTGATCATGCACTTAAATAGAGTGCCATGTGTCAACTGAGCAAGTGATGAAGGAGGCACTCAAGATCCACTCCTAGGTTCGCTAAAAGACTCGGGGGTAGTGATGAACTCAAGAGATGTTAGGATCACCTTTTTCACTAAGATGACACAAACCAAAGCGGGGCTAGCTTCCAAAGAGGGCAATCCCTTCTTTCGACCCCCATTAGAAGTGGGGTCATCCTTCATCTTCCGCTTCATTGGAGGATGCAAGATCCCCACAGATGAAGTAGAAGGTGAGGAGGAAGAGGAGAAAATCATGACAAACATCACTGAGGTATTCAACATATCAACGTGTTTGGGAAAGGGTGGGATGTTTGGAAGGGACATCAGAAGAGGAGGCTCGATCAAAGAAGCAATGAACACTTGCACCCTTTTAGAGTGAGGATCATCTATGCTCATGGGGGGATCTAGGAGCAAGATTGAGGCAGCTTGGTTAGCACCCAGAGCCTTCCTTTGACACTTGCACTCACACGCAAGGTTGTTTCTACAACTCCAAGAGCTAGAGGCTGTAGCCTGAGAAGGGATGAAAGACTCCTCTTCTATCATCAAAGTATCCTTCATAGTTGTTTCTGACGGAGGGAGTGACTTCAGGACAGGAGCAGGAGGAATATGTGTAGAAATGGAAACAACAGCAGGTGGGGAAGTAGACTCAAGCACCTCAGCGATGAGCCTCTTCCCACTCGCTATCCTAGGGGTAGGAACAGTTGGAGGCCGCAAAGGCTGAGATGCATGAGTGACTCCATAGGGACCCTTCCCCTTACCATACATAACATGTTGAGGTACTCTGGGCAAGATGGGAAGGTTGAATACTTGACGCCTTGTCTTCCACCAAGCTAGAACCATTAGACTCCCCAATAGACACATAGGAGCGAAAGTTGATGGTGTCGCTGTCGGGCTAGAGGAAGAGGTAGGTGGAACTACAAAAGAAGAAGAAGGTATTATGGGAGGTGGGCATCCTGCTATTGTGCTATAAGATAAGTCATTTTTGTCAGTACCTTGCTCCCAGTCTTATACTTAACATAATTCAAATAAAGTAGGTCCATTCTTAAAGGAATCGGATCGACTAGGGTGGGCCAAAACTGATCAAGCAAATAACCCCCACAAGATGCCAATGGTTGATACTTGGTGTCATGCACAACATGCATTGCACCTCCGTGAGATAATTTCAGTCACTTATGAATAATGGAAGTGACTTCGTTCATGAAAACTAGCCAAGGGATGTCTAGTTTCACCCTAAACAAATTATATTTTGGGATGACATCAAAAGTAGTATCCACATCCCTAGTTCCTACTAGGATGAAAAGAGTTGTAGAGCCATATGGAGCAAGTGAGAGGCCATCATGAGTACGTATAGTAGTTTTCATCTTCTCATATTCCTCCCTTTGTAAAGAAATCAACAAAAGAGTCTCCTCCATAATAACATTCACACAACTCATGGGGTCCACCATGACTCTTGTCACAATGTTTCCATTGAGGCGAGAGAGAATGTATAGAGGAGAGGCTTTGTTATTCATGGGTAAATCCTGGGATATAAAAGTCGTATTTGGTGAACTAGTTGTAGGTTGAGTGGGAGGATCATAAGTAAATGAAATCATGTTAATGTATTCAGAAGGGAGTTCGTTGATAGGACCAAGAATGAAAGGCTCAATAATCAAATTAGTAGATTGTGATGAAAATGGATCCGTGTAGATCTAAAATTCACTATTCACCTTAGTCACAAACTTGTTCGCATTTCGCTTTTTACCATCAAGGAAGATGGTACCATTGTCTATGCAATCCTGTATCTCATGATGCAGGCACATGCAACGTTCAATATCATGCCCGTGTACATGATGGTATTTTCAAAACATGTTCCCATCATACCAATCGAGATATGGATCTCTAAGAGGTCGAGGATCTTCTAATGTTATAACCATATCCTTCAATAGCTTTTGTAGAATAGAAGAATAAGATTTAGATAATTTAGTGAACTATCTGTTGCGCTTGAGGCCTTTGTCATTAGATGCAATGACTACATTTGCAATAGATTTTACTTTTTCTAAAATTAATACTATAGATATTTCTTCGGGACGGGAGCGCGAGGAAGATCCCCTGAACTGAACAACCATCTACTAATACTCCTACAATGTGGCACAAAGATGTGCGAAAGAAGGATATTTCATTAAGGCAAACTTCTCCTGCCAAGGTCATTGAAGGTTGCTAATGAACACCTTCTGCACATTTGAGTCAGGTAGTGGGTATGAAATTTGATAAAAGAGTGCTTGGTATTGAGCAATGAAATTAGTGATCTCATGCTCTCCATGCTTACATCAGACAAGATCTAATAAGGTCATCTTTGGCCCGATGTTAGCTTAAAACTGCCAGAGAAACTAATTTACAAGTTGGTTGAATGAAAATATGGAGTTGTCAAGCAAGAAACAATACCACTCTAGTGTTGTATCTTTGAGAGATCGAGGAAATTTTTTGGACATTAGAGCATCGTGGTGAAAGAAGTCTATACACATCACGTTAAAAGCTGACACATGTGTTTGGGGGTCTCCTTTACCACCATACTTCTCAAACTTAGGAATTTTCATCCCTTGAGGGATGGGAGTGTTCAAAATATTTACCGACAAGGGACTATGTCAAAAAAAAGGTTGAAAGATAGGCTAGATAGAGGTTTGGGACAAACTTTCCAACTAGTATTGCATTTGACCCATATTTTGTAGTAAATCATTCAAAACCAGGTTAGATGAAGAAAGAGGACTAGTAGAGCCACCACTAGAGCCATTGTCAGAGCCACTGGTAGGGCCACGACCATGAACGCCACTAGCTCCACCCTCGTGACCACCATTGGAGACACTGTCGGAGCCACCGCCAGGGCCACCGCTGTAGCTACCACTAGAGCTACCACCGTAGCCTCCACTAGAGCCACTGTCATGACTGCCACTGCAGCCCCTGCTAGAGCCACCAGAGATACCAAGACCAGTATCCCCCATTCCACTGTAAACCCCACTACCCAGGACATAGCTTCCCCTAGGAGGAATAACATCAAATCCTACAGGTATTCTTCTTTCTTTAACAGTAGGAGGCAGATCGAGAATGGAGATGGAAGGAATCATTTCAGCCATATATACTGATGTCATGGGCATCGAGACACTAATCTATCTTTCATAAGTGTCGTGCTCATGACCTCGAGTGATTCTTAATCTAGGGTTGTTAGAGGGGACGTATGCTTCCACTAAATTGATGAGGCCACGAAAAAAATCTATTCATGTTCGATCCTTTTCTAGAATATATTTGATCTCATTAACAACCCTAACTGGACTAGTCATGCTTTGATGTCTCCCCAAGTGATTTTCAAGATCCAAAAGCCTCCTATCTAGAGCCATGAGGTGCTATGTAGGAATAGGGATGGATTCATTCTCGTCTAAAGGAGTAGCTAAAAGGGAGATAGGAGGAGTAGGGGCATGAGTGGTTTCATCAAAGAAACTCGTCTCCATCGTTGATACCATCTCCTGGAGGAAAGATCTGAAGTGACCCTTGTAAAGTCCATCTCTACCTGTCGCATGCTCCTTCTAACTACGTACCCTAAGGTAGTGGATTGGGTTGTGAAGCTCATAAAGCATCACAATACAAAAGCCTAAAACTTACACAAATACGAGAGAAAGAGTCTCAACACAAAGAAATAGATACTACAAGGTTCACATCAAGTTCACCAAAATGTAGAGGAGGGGGACGATTGCTCAAGACCCCAAGTCACGGAAGTGTTTAGAACAATCAACTGCCCTGATCTACCTCATGCTAAGGATTGTCTAGGATAGGTTTGATGTTTTAAGGGGGTGAAAAGGAAGGGCGGTTGACCTACCACTATCCTTTTGTCAACCTGAAAGGTTTAGGTAATCAGGTGAGTGAATTCCCAAGTCTAGACTATAACCTTGGCAACTATCTGCTAAAGGACTCTAGCGCAGAAGATAGATGACAACACGACATATTGGCATCGTAGTCGGGTGTTGGCGTCTGTACGAATAGAAAGTATTAAGTACAGTCTAAACTAGTGGGGAACTCACTAACAACTTGATAAATGTCAAACAATGTGATAACATAAAACAAGAAACAATTAAACTACTGGAATAACAAGAAGAATACTTTAACTTAAGAGGTGTAATTTGACAAGAGCAAAGGTGGAGAGAAACTCACAGATGGTCTAGCCTTCCACAAGCTCCACACGAATGAACACCTACACACAATAGAATGGGGAAAAATGTCTTGGCTATTTTGGGGCTTGCTGTAGTCAAACCCCCATTTCGATGTTCCCACCTCCATGGATAGCCAGAATAGCCATGATCTAGAAAATGTGATAAAGAAAGTGTTATGCATTGCATAATCATTACATTTTGTTTTTGGTCAAAATGGGTCCCCCTTCGTTTCTTTTGTCCTTGGTGTTCTTGTTCAGGTCTTAAGAGTTGTTTCTTTTCCTCCTAAGTTTTGGTTTTCCTTTGTTTTTTGGGTTCGGGTTTTGGACTAACACTATCACTTGTTACTTTGCGAAGGTTCAAGTTCTTGTTTGTGTTTTGATCTCGACCCTCGCACTTTTCCTTATGTTTCTTTGTTCTTTCAAAGTTGGGTTTCAGGTTGGAACCATCACCTTGCACACTTTTTGGGGTAAGTTTCTATTTCCATCCTGATCCTGACTTCCACTTTTTTGCCTTGTGCATTTTTTCTTCTATTGGAATTAGACATCGAACCGAAACCAAAACCAAGAACGTTTTTGAAGTTCTTTTTCTTGTTTCCATCCTAATCTTGACTTCTGACTTTGTCTTTGTTTTTCATAATCGAATATTGGACCCAAACTTGAACTAGGTACTTTTTTGAAGTTTTTGTTCCTTTTTCTGACTCAATCCCAATTCCCACTTTGTCTTTGTTTGTTTGTCGGGTTTCAGACCTCAGACCTTCACTTGAACTTTGCACATATTGAAAGTTTAGTGTCATCTCGTGTCCCGATCCTAACACTCACTTACCTTCTTTCTTGCGACTATGTATTGATGACTTCCACCTTGATCCTGAGGCCTGACCAACCCACATTTAATGTCTAACCATTCACATGCGCGAACAAGTTTTTATTCCGCTGCTCCTTGGTTTCAGTCCATTGTGGCTTGTACAGTTTAATAGAGTGAACCAGAGCAACATCGATAGTTAGGGTTTGAGGGCTTCAATTTATCACTATGTTGTTAGATTTTCGGTTGCGTTTAGAGGTAGGTGCTTTGCCTTGCGTTTTTCCTTCTTTTTTTGGTTTTCCTATTTGTTTCACTCATTGTTTCACGTGTTTGTTAGCTTGTTCTTTTTGGTTTGTTTCTTGTTTTTCTTCACACCCTCTGGTACATTTTCTCCATTCTTGAATCCTTTGGTTCATTTTGGAATCTTTTTTGCTTTTCTTGCATTTTGGTGTTGTTTTGTTTTTGCTCCCAATATTTTTTGTCCTGTTGTGCCCTAGTTTTCTAGGGTTTTTTTGTACCGCCCAATTAGGCATGCATTTTAATTGATAAATTTTAAATTTTAACCATTTTAGATCAAAAATCTTGAAACCCAACCATAATTTGATCATGAAGGTTTAATTTAAAGATATTGTTACACCTATTTTGCTTCATTTATTACTAGCTATGTTTTTCAATTCCCACATATATTTTGAAATAGGGAATCAGAACGACACTTATGTTTGTACTGCCATTTTGGGTATACCTCCTTTGATCACTCTAATCCCAACTCTCGATGTACTAGTTGAGATCAGGGATTGGATCGTCATCTTAGAATGCTAAATGTTTTGGTTAAGGTATCACATCATGTATTTATCCTGATCCCTGCACCATCATCAGGATCGAAAATCGGATTGACACCAAACCTCTAACATTTCGTTAAGTGCCATGACCTGATGTCACCCCGATTATGATTTTTGACACAATGTCGGGATCAAAACTTGGAGCTAACCTATTTCCACTACGAATACTTAAGGTCCGGTCCATAACAAAATCCCAATCCCGATCCCCAATAGCTTATCGGGATCGAAACTCGAAGAGACCCCTTCATTGACTTCGTCTGTATACTATCACTACTTGGTGAGGGCTCGATCCCGCCTCCCAAACACATTGTGAGACAAATCGCAGAAAGAAATCAGACTTATTCATCACTATAGGTATAGGTGTCGAGTCAGGATCTGATCCTGACTCCTGATAGAGTTTAATTTTATGCTTAGAATGGTCAGGTTCTTGGTTCTATCTTGAAAATGAAACCCGAATATGTTGAATTAACTTATTAAATGCCCCGGTTTATCTTGAACGTGATATAATATGAATGCTTGTGCTAAATTGCTCTTCACATTTCTTTTCTTTTCATGATAATTGTTAGTATTGCAGTGATGAGTCTTGTTTATGATTCAATTTTGATAGAGTTTATTATCTATTTTTTGTAGTTGTCATAGAATTTGATACTTGGATGTTGAAATTTTTATGATATTTCCTCAAAACCATATACATTGGGCATAAGCTATTTTTGTAACCTTTAAATGACATTGGCATGCTATATGAACTATCTATGTTAATTTTACATGTGGATTAATGAATGTTACTTTAAAATAGTTAAAAATATACAATTGTTGTGTGTACTAATATTGTTATGCAGATATAATTAGAAGCCTACAAAATTGGGGAAGATTCTTCCAACTAGTCATTCGCCATGAAGGTCAACAAGGTGATCATTCAATGGTCAAATGGAGGGAAAACTCTCAGCAAGAGGGATATTCCTAGTTTAAATTGAAGATTTATAACTGCCTTGTAACTGGTCTTAATTGTTTGTTGAGCGAATATAGGAGTTACTGTTGTGCTAGATCTACAGTAAGGCAAACATGCTTGACCAGATTCCACGCATGCATAACCTCATCTCCACTTTTCATGCTTTCCCTAAAGTGGTGTCCTCCTAATCCTTTGGAGTTGACCACCTTGTTAGGTAGTTAGTTAGTATTTTTATTCCTATAAATAAGACTCAAATGCTCCTTCTCATAAGGTTAATTAATTTGATGATGTACTCACATTCTTAGTTTTTCAGTAATACAGTTATGTTGCTCGTTTGTACTTATGTTTTCCAATGAATAAACTGAAGTTATAAGTTCGCGCATTTGAGTTTAAATTTTTCTTAAGGGATACTCATCCAAGGGGCCCCACTTGGTGAGCATTCCATCCTTTAGTTTAGTTATTATTTTATGTTCAACCATTAGTTAAAATTTGGCATCATTTGTTCCTGCAGCCACTAGAATTCTATTTTGTGATTGTTCTTGTAGCCAAAGAAGACAAAGTAGTTTCCTATTTGTTTTCTTAGATTTTCATTTCTATCATGCACTTCAGTTTAGTATAGTTGTTGCTTGATGTTCAACATTTAAGTTATTTCTTTCCAAGCAATTTACTTTCAACATGATGTATTTCTTAGTTGTAGAATGAATGTAGCTACTTTGGAATTCCTGGTGCACGTAATGTGTTGACCCATTTCAAGTCTACATCCCTGGGTTGACAAGTTAAATGCACCTTCATGGTGATTAAGACAACTATTCAGATTAGATGTCCAATCTCTGAATCATAGCTTTAAGGGCTTAGTTGTTAAATCATTGTAGGAGGCCAACATTTTTAGCATTGTTGTTGGGGATGGTGTCAAACTAGGGAGCTCTTTGGAGTCATTGATAGTTTTTATTGTTGTGGTATTTTTGAAATTTTGTTCTTAGTATACTCCTCATTTAGGAAAGTAATGATCCACCATTCTTTTGTCAATTCTTTGTGTGAGCTAGCTGATAGTGAGTTGATACCATATGCATATAGGAAGGAGGAGAGATACTCATGGGATATTCCTTCCTAATAACCTTGATCCATTCCAGCTAGATGCACATTTGAATCTACCAAGAGAAGAAGAAGAAGAGCCACATCCCTTTGCTTATGCATTCCCCGATCTAACCAGTTCTGAAATTTCCTCTGAAGACCAAAAATAGATTAAGAATCCCTTTGCTTTGGAACTACATCTGACAGGCATGGGTGATGCAAATAGAAATAGACCTAACCAACTAGCTTTTCCTTTCCCCATTTCTCATCAAAATGAAGTTGACAACCTCAAAAATATCCCCGCTTCAGTCCTTCCTAAGTTCTATGGACTTGTCACAGAAGATCCTGATACTTTCTTGTTCGAGTTTGACATACTCTATAGGAGTTATGACTATACCACTAATTCCCGTAGACTCAAGCTATTCCCTACCACCTTGAAAGAGGTTGCATTAAGATGCTTCATGAGCCTAGGCATAAACACTGTGGAGACTTGGGAGGACATGAAGACAAAGTTCCTTGAGAATTACAAGGAATATTGCAGGGGCAGTGACATGAGGGGAGATGAAATTTTTAGGATGCAACAAAAGGAATATGAGAGACTAGAGGGTTACATTGCAAGGTTTTTGTTTTTTCTGTAGAAATCTCCACACCATATAGTCAATGAAGAATCATAAAAGCTACTTTTGCTAAGAGGAATTGATGACAACTGCACTGATGCCTTGAACCTGATGGGAAGAGGAGATATCTCCCAAGTTCCTTGGGAGGATATGAAGAAGATATGTCAAAACTACTCTAGGGTAGCTTCAGAGAAAGGGAGAGCTTACCAATCATCTATGGGTAAGTCATCTACTAATATAGTTTCAAGAATGGAGATTACACACTTACTGGAAGAGTTCAAGCAAGACATCATAAATAATTTGAACTCCAGAAGAAACAAAAGGAGGGAAAGGAAATGTTGGTAGAGTATTGCCCCAATTACATACAAAAGAAGAAGGACTACAGATGCAAGATGGTAGCTAATAGTGATAGTAAGAAAATTCCACTTGAGTTCAAGCCAATCTAGGTTGAAGAGGATCAAGTCTACTATGTTGCACAAAGGAGGCAATGGGCTCCAAGACAAGGTATGCCACCAAATCCACTATCTTTTGCTAGACCATATTTCAATTCTTATTCATCTAGTAACCAATGGTAGCTCCCATATCCATCCAATTATGGAGGATATCCACCATAGCCTTGGATTAACCCTCCAAATGTCTAGACCAATCACCAAAAATCTCCACCCCAGTGGCAACAACTTTAGGGGAATTGGCAACAATTTCAAGGAAATTGGCAGCCACCTCTAGGAAATTGGTAGCAAACATCTCAATGGAGGGGAGGACAACAATGGCCAAACCAAACAACCAATTACATGTAGCCACCTTCTCAGCCCCAATAACCTGCTATAATGCCTCCTCCTACTAGTCCAAGTTCAAATACACCTAAACCTACTCAGCTACCAATTCAACCCACACCTAACCCAAATAACAAACCATAACAACTGATATACTCTGCTAATTCAAATCAATTCCCTGCATATGCTATGAGTGTAAGTGACAACCACTTGCGTTCAAGAACTACCTTTCCAGCTCCTTCCACACCTATTATCAATGAGCTTCCTGTGGAAGAAGAGGAGCCTTTGAATGCCCCCATTCAACCAAGTGTACCTGAAAATCTTGAACCATCCCCAGTCAAGCAGACTAAACAAAAACCATCATTTCCCAAGAGGTTGGAAACTGTGAAACAAAAGGAAGAGGAGGAACCAACCTTTGACATTTTAGATCAGTTGAAGCATATATGTGTCTAGATACCTCTATTTTAGGCCATAAAAGATGTTCCTATATATGGAAAAGCAATTAAGGAAGCATGCCTTAAGAAGATGGGAAGGAAGAAGAAAGACCCCACTATGGTTCATGTGGTGGGACAATTAGCTAATATCATGCTTGGGAAAGTGATTGTTCCCAAATATAATGATCTAGGGAGTCCTGTGGTAGGAGTTGTTATAAATAGGGTCCAAATGAGGAATGATCTAATTGATTTGGGAGAAGCAATAAATGTAATGACCAAGGATATCCTGCAACAACTAAATGTTGCAAGCATGAGACCTACTCCTACTGTCTTGTAGCTTGTTGATAGTTCTACTATTAAACCTGATGGGATAGTAGAGGACCTTCTGGTAACTCTAGACTCTTGAAAGTACCCAACAAAATTCATGGTTCTTTCTCCTAAAGCCATACTAGGCGGGTACCCCATTATCCTAAGAAGGCCATGGTTAGCAACAAAAAAATTCTATATTAGATGTTGGACTAGAGATATGAACATTTCTAATGGAAAGAGCACCAAAAATCTTGTTCTCTACCCTCCTGCTCAACCATCCCATGACATGGATAATCCTGTATGGCCAAATGTTGGTGAAGAGGCCGAGGAAGTTAATTATGTGGCATAGCTTATGATGTTAGGTAGAATATCTTTCATGTAGATTCAAGAGGAAGATGAGGTATTGTCTAACATAATTCAGAACTATTGTGAAGTAGAGGAAGCCTCATTCTCTCATGCATTTGATTTTGTTGAGTCAGTGAAGACACTTCTGCCTGCTCTTCTTGCAACCAAACTTCCAGCAACAATAGGTATGTCTCATACATTACTAGCACATGAACTCAAAGTACCAAGCATTAGTGAAGCAACTATGGTAGAGATAAGTACACAAGTGCAAGTTTCAGAAGGAAAATATTTAAATATCAACAACAAATTAAGTGAAGAACAACAGTTGTCATTGACAAACTTACTAAGAACCCACCAGCATGCATTTGCATGGACTATCATGATATGAAGGGCTTGGAACCTAAGCTTTGCACTCATAGGATTTACATTAGAGATGATTATACACCAGTGAGGTAGCCACAAAGAAGAATTAACCCTATACTAAGAGAAATTCTAAAAGGAGAACTACAAAAATTGCTAGATGCAGGATTTATCTACCCCATTTTAGATAGCCAGTGGGTGTCCCCATTGGAAATTGTGCACAAAAAGGGAGGGAAGTGGAAAGTTTGTGTTGATTATAAGGAACTCAATGCTACCACCAAAACAAACCATTTTCCCCTACCTTTCATAGACTAAGTTCTAGATTCACTTGCAGGAAAGCAATACTTTTCTTTTCTAGATGGATTCCAAATCCAAATTACACCTGAGGACCAGGAGAAGACCACCTTTACCTATCTATGGGGGACCTATTCCTACTTAGTACTTCCATTCAGATTATGCAATGCACTTGCAACTTTTCAGAGGGAAGTCATTAGCATATTTTCAGATATCTCTCATGATTGCATGGAAATTTATATGGATGATTTTACCACCTATGGTGCCAATTTCAATGAAGCATTGGAGAATCTCAGGAGAGTCCAACAAAGATGTGAAGACCATAATCTATCTCTAAACAGTGAAAAGTGCTTCATGATGATCCGGGAAGGTGTAGTCCTTGGCCACTACATCTCTCACAAAGGAATTCAAGTAGATCCTGCAAAGATTGAGGTGATCACAAATCTACCTGCACCTACAAAACAAAAAGATGTTAGGATTTTCTCGGTACATGTCAACTATTATAGGTGTTTCATCAAGGATCTAAGCAAAATAGCAACACCATTGTACACTCTTCACACTAAAGAATGCTGAATTTTAGTGGATAGAAGACTGTAACAAGGCAATTTTTGACTTGAAAGCTGCTTTAACTCATGCTCCTATACTCAAAGGTCCTAATTGGGAGCTTCCATTCCACGTCCATACAAATGCATCAAACTATGCCATAGGAGCAATCCTAGGGAAAAAAGAAGGAACTATTGAAAATTTTATTTATTTTGTCAGCAAAAACTTGCATGGAGATGAATTCAATTATACAGTGACAAAAAAGGAAATGCTAGTAGTAATCTATGCCCTCAACAAATTCAAGCACTACATAATAGACTATTAGATATTTGTGCACACCGACCATGAAGCTATTAGGTATCTCATGAATAAACCCCTGATATTAGGTAGGTTAGCCATATGGTTATTGTTGATGCAAGATTTTGACATAACCATTGTGGATAAGCCAGGGAAGGCCAATGTTGTTGCATAATTTCTTTCAAGGATAACTACATCAAAGGAAAACCAAGTTATTGATGATTCTTTCCCTGATGAACACTTGTTTTTCATTAGTGTGAAAATACCCTGGTATGCTGACATAGCTAACTATCTAGTCACAAGGAGAGTGCCTCCTCACTTCTCTCCAAAAGAGAGAAGGGTGCTCATTGAAAAATCATTTCTTTTTTCATGGATTGTAGGATGTTTGTTTTATGATAGGATAGACCATGTCATGAGGAGATGTGTGAGGGAATATGAGACATATGATATTTTGCATGCTTGCCACGATGAACCTGTTGATGGCGATTTTGGCACCACAACAATGCAAGCAAAATATTGCTATTCTGCTTCTCCTGAAAGAGAAAGGAAACACATGGATGCCTTAGCTCCCAAGGTCTTTATAGTTGGGTCTCAACTGTGCTAATGTTACTAAGTGGTCAATGCAACAGTAATATTCAAGGGGCCTGCTGGTGTTGAGCTACTAGTTTGTTCTATGATAGAGCATGAAATAAAACCTACTCTAACAGGGGTTTTTAAAGAAATATAAAAAGACGAGTCAGAGTTTTGAAATAGAAAAGAACAATAGTTCATCCAACCTTAACCAGACTTGTTAACTTCAAGGAATTTATAAACCAAAACTGCAGAACAAAGTAAACTTGTGATTGACACACATCCTCTTTCATTCATAGTGCTAATTCGCATAACATAATTTTTAGCTACCATTTAAATAAAACACAAATAACATTTTATTCCTTGAAGACTTCACAAATCAAATGATCAATTAAGACAAATATCATTCAGGAACACAACATGAAGTAGATTAAACTCTGATTGCTTCTACTGTCAATAAAATAGATAAGCAATATTTACAAAGCTGGCACAATCACCAGTGTATAGAGAATCTGTTTCTCCAAACTGTTTCCAACTACACTAAGAGAACTTAGAAAATACATTACAACCTGTATTGAAATCTAACTATTAACTAAGAAGACAAAAAGAAGCTCTTATCACTGAGAATCAAGATGCAACTCTATCTCCTTCTGTTAACTGACTAACTCCTAACTGTTCTTAGTCTAAAAATTCTCTAATCCTAGAAGTTCTAATAAAATTTCTAACTATGAATTTCTAACTCCAGAAGTTCCAACCTTTACAAAGAGGGGAGAATGCCTTATATACAAAATGTACAAGAAAGGATGTGTTGTCCCCTGCACTAGGGTTTACAAAATATCTGCATCCTGTAGGAGAGTCGGTTCTCAAATCTTTTGAAGAAAATCGGTTGTGCATTCAATGTGAATCCTCGTTGTCTATGCTGATGAAGGATTTCTACCTACAAGGGAAGTCTTTTTAGATCTTTTGACAACTGCAACATTAACTCTAGCATCTTCATGTCCACCTTTGAACTCTCTTATAGTCCGCCTTGAATGCTCAGAATATCCTCATTAATACCAAACTGCCTCTATCAATGGTCGCCACAACTGTCCCTCTGAGTCATGGTTTCTTCTGTCACTCGGCTTCCTTTTTATTCTGGGACTCCTCTGCTCATTGACCACCTTCTGGAAGCACCATCGGGCCTCCCTGCAGATCTGAACACCACTGCCTGAACAGATTCGTCGCCAATTGTTCTCAGAAAGAGTCCATCAGGTCACACTTTGTTAGTCTTTCCACAGGGGTGGTCAATCAGGCAATGGCTCAACCTTAGCTCTCTTTTATTGGTCAATCACAGGCCACGTAGGATTCTTTGGCGGTCAAGAGCAGTTTGTTGAGCATCGCATGTCGGTGAGACACCCTTGGTGTCTCCCTGATGTGATTTTCGTTTTACAACAGTCATCGGCATAGCCTAGGCCAATCGGTGAGATGTCTCGACGGACTTCAGCAGTCACATCAAGCTCACTTTCCTATTGCCGAGACCTCACCTCGTTGGTAGGATGTCACAACGATGGTATGTCCCGCTCTAGTTCCAGATTGTTTTCCTTTCGGCAAGACCCATAAATCGGCCCAAGGTCATGGTAATCCCCCATGGTTATACCGATATCTACTTTTCATTTGTGAACCTACCACTATCAGCAAGACTTTAGCATATCGACAAGACCACATGACAAAGTCCTCATTTTCTTTTGGAGTCTCCCCGACATCCTTCTTCACTGGGAAATCCATCGCTATCGGCAAGACCTTCAACGAACTCCCTTTTCATTCTCGCAGAGCCCACTTTCTTCCTTTCGACGTGACCTCCTTCCTTCGCCAAGACCTTATGGCGAAGGCATTACCCTCTTGGCGAGCTCCATTTGTTTTGGTAGGACCCTTCCCCTTCGGCAAAACTTTTTGTCGATGACAACACCTCTTAGCAACCTCGCCTTTTTCACCGAGACTTTTTGTATCAGCAGGACCTTTCGCCAATTTCTTTCACCTTCGCTGAGCTTCCTTCGTGTCACTGAGACTCTCTTCGGTCGGCGAGACTTTACACCGACCAAAGCTTCCTTTTGCCAAATTTTGCTGTCGCCAAGACCTTTTTGTAGTTACACCGATGTGTTTTATTTGTTACACATGTGTCGCCGTAGCATCCTCTTGTTGGGGAGATGTCTTGCAAACATCTTATGTCTCGGCCAAAGCCTCTGTATGTTCTTTCTTTGGTCGCCGAGATATCTTATTCTCTCGCCGAAGACCCTTGATAGAATACCTTTGTGGCATGTCGGTGTGACCTCATGAATTCGCCGAGACCATATGCCAAAGGTTTTATCCTTCAACGAGCCTTTTATTTCATTTGGGGCCTCCTTCCTTGTCGTCGAGACTTTAGCACTTCGGCCAGAATTTACGCCGAAGGTGAACCACTCTCCCCGATGTGATTTCTTATTGGTGATCAGCAAGACTTTGAGATTTTGTTGAGACATCTCTCCGAAGACAAACTCCCACCAAAGTATTAGACACTTCTTGTTAGTCGGGGAGACTTCGTGAACTCACCAAGACTTCCTGGTGAAGAGAAAACCTTTTGCCGATGTATGAATCCTTTTGACACCAGTCGGTGAGACATGGAGATTTCGCCAAGACATCTCGGCGAAGAGAGAACATTGTGCCGACAGTGTATGCCTTTTGCCGCCCATCAGTGAGACCCGAAGATCCCGCCGAGACTTCTATCCGAAGGAAACCCCTCATGCCGATAGGAAATTCGTGTCACCGGGACGATGACCCTCGTCTCGCTGATGCATCCTGCATATGATTTCTAATCGCTGTGACATCTCCGAGGTCTTGCCGACTGTTGTCTTAGCTGATTTCCATGACCAACTAGACAAAAGAATGCCTTCCAACTGAGCTCCCTTGTCAAACATCATCCCGACATGATTCAATCCTGCACTCAACAAAGAAAACCATAGTAGATATCATACAGATAGAAGTTAAATAATCAAAATCATCATTGAAATGAATCCCATGCTAGTAAGGTGTAGTTAAATTCAAAAACAAAATGATCCTACCAACAAGTTCAGGTTTCAGGTCGACCCATGGAATCCAAGCCAGGTAGGAATTTCGGATAATTCTGAGTCAAGTGGATTCCAGCAAAAATAAATGTGAAAACGCCCATTAGAAGCTTAATTTTATCATTATCAAACCAGGACAACATGCAAGATCTTCAAAATAGCATAAAGGAAACATAAAATGCATCATCATTTGTTAACTCGCCTTACTACTCCACATTTCTTCACATATTACCAGATTTCGGGGAAATCTGCGCGGGACGAATTTCTGCGAAGGAGAAGACATTCTAGCAAACCCGGAAAGAACAGGGGACGACAGATTTCGGGAAAATTCGAAGGAGACAGAAAACTGCGAAAAATAAGACATCGGAAAAATCCGGTCCACGCAAAATTCCGCGAAGACCAAAAATCCCCGAACCACAGCGCTCAGCCGGAGTTCGAGCGAGATCCGGGAAAATCCGGATCAGGTGGAAAATCCCGAACTCAGGAGAAAACCCAAATTCCAACTGAGGAAAAACCAAAAAACCAAAGGAAAAGAAAACAAAAGAAAGGGGGACCTATTTTGTTCCAAATCAAAATGGGGTGGTTATGCAAGGCATAACAAATGGCAACTCGACTAGGAAAATGGTTTAACCATTTTCAAGAATCTGAAAGATTCAACTACCCAGAACTCCTGGTTCATGCCCATCACAACTCTAGTTGGGTCAGTTATAACAAGCAAGGTAGAGCTAGAATCTCAAATGTAAGTCAATCAACGGCTACCCCTGAATCTACGTGTGTGCTTGATTGTGCATCACCCTTTTGTAAAGTTTCTTTATCTTTTGAACAACAACGTGTAAGATTTGAACTACATAAGTTGAATTCCTTTAGTTGTCGTGCAATGATATCCCGGGCATTGCTCTGCTGCCAGTCAGGCATCCATAGCCTCGATGGAGATACCTCTAGTTCTCTCACAACATTGCTCTACTGCCAGTTAGGCATCCATAGCCTCAGTAGAGATACTGGAATCACCCATACATATTGAATCCTCTTTTTCTTTTGATAATTCTTTTTCTTTTTTTCTTTTGAAGTTTCAGATATTTCATTTAATTCTCTTTTTCTTTTCAATATGTCAAATGTTTAACATCTGATCTGGGTTGAAAATTACCATGGACCTCATAACAACACCTGGAAGTCGAATTTTTCACTCAAATCTTACAACACTGTCATCCTAGGACAAATACACTACTAGAAGAGGAGATGATTTGAAGGATTTGTGACAGATTCAAGGGAGCTGATGAAGGATTTCTTACTTGGCACCTTGTCTTTAAAACTTCCCACAACCTTTATTGATAACGAACATGAAACAATGAATTGAGGACAGAATCACCCGATCAGAAAATGTGAAAAAACCTAAACCACTTCTCGCCAAATGACCAAAGTATGCTTCAGATAACAACCACCATTCCAAAGATGGAAGGAAACAGATGAACCCCAAAGAACAACAACAAAACAGAAACCCCAAGGACTTAGGGAAACATAAAGACAAAAAGGGAAGACAATCAAACAGAAAACTATTCATAGACAGAGAGAAAATTATTTACACAAAGAGCAGCAACAGATTATTCACAAGAAAAAACACATAAAGCATTTACAAAAACACAAGTTATTTACAAACAAGAGACAAAATAAATTATTTACATAAAGAACAACGAACTACTTATATATAGCACATAAATTAACGAGCCTCAAGATTCAAAATAGTGCTTGAGGAACTACCCATTAATAGGCAAAGGAACAGGTTCTCCAGTTAGAGTACTTAGTCTAAAGGCATTTTCCCCTAGGATCTCAGCAATTTGGTAAGGGCCTAACCAGAGTTTGTCAAACTTTTGGTGATTTCCTTTCTTTTCACCAACCTTATGCCATAACAGCACTAGGTCTGATATCCTAAAAGCCTTTATCTTGGCTATTTTTTCAAACCAGTGTTTGACAACAGTCTGATGTCTAAAGAACTGTTGTAAGGAAACATCTCTTTGTTCTTCTAGTTTTAACAGTGCAACTAGTCTTACCTCTATCCTATTATCACTGGAGTAAAATTTCTGCATGAACTTCAAGATAGGTATTTGCAGATGGATAGGAAAGACAGGTTCTTGGCCATATACCAGCTTGAATGGTGAGGTGTTTAAGGCAGCCTTAATCCTAGTCCTATCTGCCCATAATGCAAATCTAAGATGGGTGTGCCAGTCTCTAGGGTTATGCTCTTATGGTTTCTTAATCACCCCTAAGAGATTCTTATTGGTAGACTCTGCAACTCCATTGCCTTGCGGATAGTAGTTTGAAGAATACTTCAAGACAATCTTGTGATCATAGGCCCAAGAAATAAACTCAGCAGAAGAGAAAGCAGAACCATTGTCACATACTAGAGCGAAGGGTACCCCAAACCTCGTAGTGATGCATTCGGTGAAGAACTTGATCACTACCTCCGTTGTGTTGTTTTTGCAAGGTATGGCCTCTGTCCACCTTGTGTAGTAGTCAGTAGCAGTCAAGATGAATTTATACCCTGCAGTGGAGTTTGGGTTAATGACCCCAATGAAATCTAATGCCCATTGGGAAAATGATCTTACCTCATAGACAGGCTGCAAAGGCATGGTTGGATGGCGTTCACTTGGTGCAGAAATCTGACATACGTGGTAGGTTCTTACGTGTTGATGAGCATCCTTGAATACACAGGGCCAGTAATAACCAGATCAGAGGATTTGGTGTGCCATAGAATCTGCAGACCCATGACTTGTGCCATGCTTCCCATGAAACTCAGAAATCACCTGCTTGGCCTCTTGATGATCAAGGAATCTCAGGTATACTCCTTCAAAATTTCTCCTATATAGCAACCCTCCTTTGAGCATGTAATGAGAACTCCTCAGTCTTAGGGCTCTCCTTTGAGTGGCATTCATTCCTTCTAGAAATCAATTGTTGAGCATAAAACATAAGGTATCAGCATACCAGGGGTCGTTAGAGAAAGACTGGGTCGTATATTGCTGACAGATGATGTTGTCGCCAATGTTCACCATGGACTGAGATAAGCTTGTACCCCTGACTAGCTTCATGGGATGTATCTCCAGATCGAATTCTTGCAGGATGTCCATCCATTTGCCTCTCCTTTCTCCCAGCTCGCCCTGCATCAGTAAAGACTTCACAGTCGCATAAGGAATTACAACAACGATTTGGCTTCAAAGAATGTAATGCCGGAACTTCTTGACAGCCCGAACTAGCGTGAAGGCTTGCTTCTCCAGGGGTGGGTACCTGATTTCTGTGTTCTTAAAGGGAGAATTCATGAAAGCAATCAACTTCTCCTCTGACTCTTCTTTTCGTTGAGTTAACATTGTTGCGCACGAGTATTCCAAAGCAAAAGAGTAGATGTAAAACAGTCTGAGATAGTCAGGGCTGGTGAGCATAGGTGCCTCTGAAATGAACTGCTTGACTTGTGAGAATGTAGCCTTTGCTTGACTAGTCCACTCCACCTTGGCATCCTTCTTCATCATTTCATTTAGTGGCTTTACAATCTCTGCAAAGCCAGTGATGAACTTTCTCACGAAGTTGATTTTCCCAAAGAAAGACCTTATTTCTTTCTTACTTCCTGGCCTGTTGATCTTCAGAATGGATTCGACTCGATCTGGGTCGATTGAAATCCCTCTTTCAAAAATTATGTGCCCTAACAGCTTCCCTTCAGAAACCCCAAATATGCACTTTTTGGGATTTAGGGAGACGCCATATTGGATGCATCTCTCGAGAACTTTGGCTAAGTCTGCGACATGATTGAGTTGATCCTTGGAGAACACTATCAGGTCGTCTATGTAGACAATGATGCATTTTCCAATTAGGTCCTTGAAAGCTATGTCCATGGCATGCTGGAAAGTTGTTCCAATGTTTATCAGACCGAATGACATTCTTCTGTATGCAAATGTCCCCCACTTTGTAGTGAAAGTCATTTTCATCTTGTCTTTAAAGTTGACCATTACCTGATTGTATCCAGAGTAACTGTCCAAGAATGACATCATCTGGGCTCCATTGACAGTCTGCAAGACCTCGTCCAGTGAGGGAAGTGGGTAGTTATCCTTTTCTGAAGCCCTATTCAGGTTTCTAAAATCAACACACAGCTTGATCTCCCTGTTTTTCTTGCGGACTGGAACTAAGTTAGCTACCCACGTTGAATGGCGCACAGGGAAGATTATCCTTACAGACAGCAACTTCTGAACTTTTTTATAGATTAATGGCTCAATCAAGGCATTGACAGGGCGCTGCTTCTGTCAAAAGGGCTTGACCTCAGGCTTCAAGGGGATAGTGTGAGTCATAACAGAAGCATCAAATGTCTGGAGGTCTTCATACCCGCAGGAAATCGCAACAATATCCTTTTTAAGTGCCCGCAATATGTCTTCTCTAATTACTTTAGGGCAAGCCTTCCCTATGTATACATTCCTTTCAGGGCCAACATCGACCAAGTTAACTGTTTCATATTCGCCTCCCTTCTCTTCAGCTGATATTTTCTCTCAAGCCCTTGGATCTGAGTAAAAAATTCTTTCTAGAGCAACCATTCCCTTGGGAATGTTATTAGTTTTTAGATTAAGGACCCCTTCTGTATCACAATTTCCAGGGTTCCAATCTCCTTGATCCCTGTTGGAATCATCAATGATTTTCCCTTCAAAAATATCAGAACTTGCTAGGAAAGCAAGGATATGTCGGTCATCATCGAAAATTTGAAAATTCTTAACATTGTCAGGAACAGCTGGGGTGGACATTAGTTCCACTGAGAATCTTTTGAATTTGGAGCCTTGCATAGGTTCCAAGGTGCTTGCAGAAACGACCAGTGAATCAGCTACCTAATTTTCTTCTCTAGGGATTAAGCTAATCCCAAAGACATCAAAGTCTTCGATCAAGTTCCATACCCTGTTCCTATATGCTGCCAGCCTCTTGTTGTGACATGTATATTAGCTGCACACTTTCCTGATAACTATTTCTAAATCTCCCTTGACCATCAAGGCAGTGACCTTCTTCTTATGAGCAAACATTAATCCCCGTTCCAGAGCTTCATATTCTGCCACGTTGTTTGTGCATCCAAATTGAAACCTGTAAGAAGCAAAGAAGGTTTTTCCTTGAGGGCTGGTTAGTACAATTCCAACACCACTGCCTGTCTTAGATTTGGATCCATCAAAGGTAAGGGTCCACAACTGATCAGGGGTTGGAGTTGATTTCTTTGAAGTTGTTATGGGAGTTTGATCTAGATGAGTCAGGGATGGGACTCCTTGATCTTTTACATCAGGTACAAGGGAAGGGTATTCGACCAGTTCCTTTGGTATAATTTCCAATTCCTGCACAGAAATATTATTTGACCCACCATTACCCTCTCGACATTCACTTGCATCTTGGGGTTGCTCCTCAAAAACATGCTAATTTGGAAGTGTGTCTAAAGTAAGTTTGATCTGAGAAGGGATTTATTTTGAAAGTATTGTATCCCTGGCTAACATGGTTGATTCCTTGGCCTCAAATGAGAAGCAGTCTGTAATGGTCTCAGGGCGACTTGTGCCAGCTTCCTCAGCTTGGGAAACATGATTTAAAATGTCCCTGGAAGGTTGACAAGTCAATTCAGAATGACTTTGATAATGTACCCTGCACCAGTTAGGGAGCAAGAGACTTTGCAGATCTATATCTGCCCCTAAGACCAGTTGTTCTTGTTGCAGCTTTCTAACCAAGGCCTGTTGATTTTCATCAATGGTGGGGTTAGGGTTTTTTTGTTTTGACATGTCTTTAACACTGAGAATCGAGAAGGTTAAGATTTCCTCTTGTTTATAAACCCCCATCTCAGTCTCAAAGTAAGCCACCTCATTGAGACAATCATACACAATGATAATATGCTTGAGGCGAGGCTCACTTTCAATCCTAATCTGATTAGGAATCCCTTTCCATGATAGCCACATATGTGAAAATTCAAGGGCAAGATATCCCCCTAAATTTTTCATCAAATCTCGGCTTAGCAGCATACCATAGGTCTCGGGAATATCTGCCACTTGAATATCTATGTTGGTTAGGATCATGGGATCTGATCCTACTTGAACATGTATGTTTCTTAATTCCCCTACCACATTAACCTCTTATTTTTTCAATTGAATGACCTTCTTATTGGTTTGAATGGGGTTTAATCCTAACTTCTTGCACATGGAAAATGGCATAACATTTTTTGAAGCCCCCGAGTCCAATAAATAGTTATGCAGGTTCTTGCCATAAATTCTTAAACTTAAAAGGAAAGGTCGAGTACCTACCTTGTTTCTGTATAAGGTTGCATTCACGTCGCCAGTAGGTGCCACCCTGCTCTTTCTTTTTGACTTATTAGCTTGTTCTAGAGCTTTCAGCACTATCTCCCTTTGAGCAGGGCACCACTTCAAGATGTCAAAGAATGACAAAGAGGTTTTATGTCTCTGCATCTCAGAAACAACATCAAATTCCATGTTATAACTTGAATTAATTTTGAAAATGACAGAGGAGTTACCTTTATTATGGAGGTCAAGCGGGCCTTTTGGTGGAGGAGGATTATTATCAGCACCCTGATTTGGAGGCACCATGTGATTAGGGGGTGCTGATGTAGTGAATGGCCCCTTACTTTGATTTCTCAGAAAGTTTCCTCCTTTTGACTAAAAGGCTTGGGCATCATACAAATCTCCCTCTGGTTCATCCTCACTTTGCATTGGGAATGAGGGATCCTCCTCAAAGAGCTCATAAGTCATTCAAGTATCCACTGAATCACCTCCTTTGTTTGAATTCCCCTGGAATGTGTGGGCATCCTCGTGTGCCATCTTGACAACTTTCTCCATTTGAGGGCAGTTTATCTCAGAATGGGTTGCAGTATCATGCAGTCTGCACCAATTGGTCATGAAGTTGAGGTCAACCACATTTACAGTATGTGCTCTTTCCTCATTTTCCTGATAGTTGTGAGAGACTCCCCCATTATTGGGCCCTGTGTTCCATTGTCTGTTGTTGTTTGGCCTTTGATTATACCTGTTACCTAATTTTCACCCGCAACTCAATAAGGAAGAACATCATGTGACCGAGGTTTGAGAAGGCCAGATGGGGGATTTATGTGCAGGATGAAATCATGCATCTGATGCTAGGTCATAAGGAGCTCATTTGAAAGTATGCCTCAATCAGTTTCAGCATAAAATTCATCAGAGAAGAAAGTCGGCAAGACCCCTCTGGTGTCTTACCGACTAGTAATGCATTCCATTTGTCTGAAATACCAGTCGCCAAGACATTCGGGTCGCCATAAGTCTTGTGTGTCTCTCCAATGCGGATGTCTCACCGAAAGTAGCCCACAAAGTTGATATTGGGGAAACGGTTTGCTTTCGACATAAGGTCTCAGCGATCATATAGAGTCTTGCCAACTAGCAGGGGTTTCGCTATCGGCATAAGGTTTTGCCTTCGGCGGGAGGTCTCAGCGATGTGAGAAAGTCACACCGACTGCTTGCATTCGAGGTAAGTAAGGGAAGTCTACAGAAGGTCTCGGCAACCCAAAAAGTCTCAGCAAAACAAAAGATTTGAAGCTCGGGCAGAATAGAGTTCGATGTGAGTCTCGGCGACCAATGAAGTCTTTCGGACCAACAATAAGGTTTTGATAGGAGATATATTTCGGCATATGGTCTTGGAAAACCGGTGATGTCTCATCGATAACAGGGAGCCTTCGGTGTAGCATTCAAGTCCTAGGAAGGTCTCCCCGACTCCGGAGTCTCGCCGACAACAAAAAGGACCTCGCTGAGAAAACGACTTCGGCAAGAGATCTTGCCAAAGTAAGGTTGTCTCTTCGACAAGAAAAGGAACTCGCTAGAAGACAAAGCGTTCGCCAAAAGGTCTTGGCGACCAACTGAAGTCTCACCGAAGGGGCGTGGTTCGGTATGAGGAATGAAGATCGACGAGATGTCTCGCCGATACCAAAGGGTCTCACCGACCAGTGAAGCCTCCCAAAACGAAAGAAGTTCGCCGAAGAAAAAGGAAGTCTACAAGAAGTCTCGGCGAATGGAGGGTGTCTCAACGACAAAAGGAGAGCTCAGGAAGACATGAGGAGTTCGCTATGAAGTCTTCTCGACTAGCAGAGTCTTGCCAAAAGAGAGGGAGCTCGGTAAGAGGTCTCTCCGATAACGATTGTCCTAGCGACCATAGAGGCGATATCGATATGATCTTTTGGGCTTGCTAAGAGCTCTCAACAATAGTTCCATATTGCACCGATGGTTTAACAGGGTATAATCATATCGGTGAGACACTTTCAGTGTCTCGCCGAGATGTGATTCTTTTCAGGAGTTTGACCGCCTACAGGAGTAGGCTCAACCAATCAGAGAAAGCCAAAGCAAGTCGTGGTAGTAGAACTAGGTGCCAGGAGAAGGTGATTAACAGAAGGAAAAGCAACACGAGCTTAGGAGCATTCAAAGCAGCTCGATTGGGAGGAATCTAAAGATGGACACGATACCAGGAAGTGAATGCGGTGGTTGCAAAAAAAAAGATCTGCAGAAGGCTTCTCCGGGAATGTTTCTTCACCGACACACCGACATGGACAACAGGGATTCAACCGAATGCAACATTTAATTTTAATTAAAAAATATGAGGATAGATCTTTCGGAGACCGATATTTTGTAAGCCCTAAGGGGCTGCGATCTTTTCTGTATATAAGGCATTTTTTGCCTTTTTGTAAATAGTTCCGATGTATGCTCTTCTGAAGTCTGTGACCCTTTTTGCAGTCCTCTCTCAAACTAGCAGGATTCTGTAACTCAATTTGGAACATAATATACAAAATCTACCTTGGTTACTATTGATGGTCCATCATTCTGCCTTCTGATTCCTGTCAAGTATAGTGCATTCTTTTAAGTGATTCATTGAGCTACTTAGTGAAATTTTCTCTTTCCTTATAGCTTTTGCTTCATGTCGTGCCTTATCTTGCAGAAGTGGTATCATGTAGGTTACAAACTACGTGTATTTAATTCTGCACATGAGCTTCCAGTTTGTGAAAATCCGTCTTTCCTTCTTAAAGGCATGTGCATGTCAAACCTGTTTGAATGTGTGATCTACATGATCTTTATTGTGCAGTCTCATGGCTATCACCAGTATTCAAGTGTAGCTCGAGTATCTCATTGTTCCTGTCATT
Source organism: Sequoia sempervirens (assembly GCA_007258455.2). Taxonomy (NCBI): domain Eukaryota; kingdom Viridiplantae; phylum Streptophyta; class Pinopsida; order Cupressales; family Cupressaceae; genus Sequoia; species Sequoia sempervirens. The sequence continues at coordinate 84,353 of VDFB02371795.1, read as the reverse complement.
TCGGCGCATCACCTTAGAGTTTAATTTTTATTTTTATGCATTATCTCTCTCCCTTTTCCTTCAAAAAATTAGTAGTTTTAGGTGATACACAAAGGAAGCCGACCTTCTCCGGAGGTTGACCTCTGCTTACAAGAAACCCACATCTTTGGAGGTCTTCCAATGTTACACTGAGGTGTTGGACATCAGGTTAAACAGGGTGCAACTTCAGGTGATAACAGTTTCTTCCATGCCCGGTGGGACTGTCGAACAAACAGTTTGGAAATTATATGTTTACTACTGGTTTTTTATATGCAACCAGTAAATTACAGGCCTTTTAGAGGCAAAATATCAGCATATCATGGTGACTCCAACTTCATAATAACTGGTTCCAGCAGCCCAGGTGTCTGCAATTAATAAGGTTTGATCTTCAGGCTTGTTTTACTTCATGCCTTATCTCTGCAATGATTAGTTATCAGCCATACTATATAGAACAACCTACTATTTTTATGTCAAAAGACCCGGTATCAGCAGGTTACCAATATCTCCATCATGTTTTCCACCCCCCCATCCTTGCTCAGTCTCAATATTAGACAACCTATGATCAAAATCAACCCCAAGAAGAGGTCTTTGATGCCAACCAACATGATTATCTGCATAGTTAGCCTCAAGAACACCCCTACCAGAATATAATGGACCTACTCCAACAGTTTGATCGTGTGTTGTGGGCTCTGAGCCAAAGGTTTGAACATATGCAGATTAATGATGTCAGTAGGGTGTTCTCCTACATGTATGGAATGTTGGTCGATGTCAAGAAGCAGAAAAGGCTTATTTCACAACAGTAGGAGTTGGGATGTCAGGTTGAAGAAGATCTTGAGGGAGAGATAGCAGCCGCAGAGGAACAAATGAAATTCTTATATGCTCAGGTACAAGGTAGTCAGGCTTATTTAGATTATCAAGCACAAAGGTATGAAACACAGACAACCCTTTCCATTCCTAATTTCAGCCCACCTCCTCCTGTAATATTGAATCATCCGGTGAAGGTGGAGGCTTCCGAATATAGGTTTCCTAGCTTTAAACAAGAGAAGCCTTCCGAGATCTTTAGTGAGCCTATCAATGACTCTTCTACCTTCAGGATTCCAAGTTGGAAGGTCCCATCTCAGTCACCTTGTGAGTTTCCTTCACCTATCATGCAACTCAAATCATGCTCTGGCATCCAAGAAGCAAATGAAGAGCAGCCCAGTGATCAGGTTAGTTCATTCACCATAGAGAAGACTAGAATTCCAAATATGTTACATTTAGCCATGGAGGAATACATACTACAGCTGCAAAAGGATGAACTGGAGAAGAATTCTCAAAATGTTTCTGGCAATGTGTTAGCTGATGATCCTCCCACTATTCTACAAGACGGTGAAAATTTTCTAACAGGACAACAGGGTGAAATGGTGGAAAAGGCTAACCAAGAAGAGCAATGTACAATCTGGAATGAAGAAGGTGTGATTTTTCCAACTCTAGATGTTATCTTAGAGCAGCAAGAAGACATCAATCAACTGCAGGTTCAAGAGTCAAGACAACAGTAGCAAATGATTGAACAGCAAGGAAGTATGGGTAGGTTGCTTATTGATGATAATAAGCAAGACAATAGGGTCTCAATTTAGGAAGAACAGCCTGAGGTTGAACCTGATATTATTCTCCAGGAAGTAGCTGATAGTCATGATGAACTAGGACAATAGGTTCATAAACTTGAACAAATGCTGCAACATGAGGAGGAGACTAATGAGCCTAATTTGCAAGGTTATAACTGGTTGGAAGGGTTTCCATTCCATTATGCAGAGGAGCTGGAGGCTACATCATTGCTTGAATTGTTGCCCCCCTTTATTGAGGAAAACAAGCCTGAATCAGAATCTAACTCTTCTAGTGATGATGAGAATTATGAGCAGCTTCCATTATGGTGCATAAAAGAGCCAGAGGTTGATGCATTGATTGAAGATGTGATGGAGGAAGCTATCTCATTGTTCTCCATCAAAGAAATGGGTGTCCAGTTGGGAAAGCATGGGCATACCAAGGAGATTGCCATTTTTTCATCAAGACAGCCACAAGGACTAGGCTCTTCCAGCCAGCAAGATGATAAAGTGGCAGTCCATGAGCAAGGAATCAACAAGGAAGGCTCAGTCTTTTCCTTTACCAAAGGCTATCCAATCAGATATCTAACTCAATTGGAATCCAATACAACAACAAGGATGAATCTTGCACCCAAGCATGAGGGTACTACCCAGGAGAAACGCACTCAAGTTACCTTTCCACCTCAGAACAAGAATGTTTACATTATGTATGAAAAGGTTAGTAAGCTTGAATATGTTCTGCAAGAGATCTTGCAGCCATCCGTTGGATTGTCATGCATGCTTCATTTCTCTTTAGTTGTTCTCTAGCATGGCAAACATTGTAATTTTTTTAGAAAGGGCAGTTATTTTACCCAACCTGTCAATGGGTTTGTTTGACCAATTTCTTATTGGTTAGTGTAGGGTAGGTTTAGATGCAGTTTATATTCCCTAAGTGTTGTTTCATCGCAGTTAAATAGTTTCCCTTATGCAGTTTTTCTTGTTCTGAATAAGTTTCCAGGTGATCTGTGTCTCAAGTTACAATGTACAAAGCTGTTCCAAGTCTTTTTTTGAACCTTCCCAATGACTCCATGCCCAATGGATAGGCCTAGGCTACTGGTCTTCATGTTTAGTAGGAAAACATCCAGCAAAGATCGCCAGAAATGTTACCTAATTTTCACCCTCAGGCTCAATCAGGCAGAATATCATGTGACCAAGGTTTGAGAAGGCCAGATGGGGGATTTATGTGCAGGATTAAATCATGCATCTGATGCTAGGTCACAAGGAGCTCATTTGAAAGTATGCCTTAGTCATTTTTGGCATAAAATTCATCAGAGAAGAAAGTCGGCAAGACCCCTCTGGTGTCTTACCGACTAGTAATGCATTCCATTTGTCTGAAATACCAGTCACCAAGACATTTGGGTTGCCATAAGTCTTGTGTGTCTCTCCGATGTAGATGTCTCACCGACAGTAGCCCACAAAGTTGATCTCGGGGAAACGGTTTGCTTTCGGCAGAAGGTCTCGGCGATCATATAGAGTCTTGCCGACTAGTAGGGGTTTCGCTATCGGCATAAGGTTTTGCCTTCGGCGGGAGGACTCAGCGATGTGAGAAAGTCACACCGACTGCTTGCATTCGGGGTAAGTAAGGGAAGTCTATAGAAGGTCTCGGTGACCCAGAAAGTGTCAGCGAAACAAAAGATTTGAAGCTTAGGAAAAATAGAGTTCAGCGTGAGTCTCGGCGACCAGTGAAGTCTTCCGAATGAGCAATAAGGTTTCGGCAGGAGATATATTTTGGCATATGGTCTTAGCGAACTGGTGATGTATCGTCGACAACAGGGAGCCTTCGGCATAGCATTCAAGTCCTAGGAAGGTCTCCCCGACTCTGAAGTCTCTCGACAACAAAAAGGGCCTCGCTGAGAAAAGGACTTCGGCAAGAGGTCTTGCCGAAGTAAGGTTGTCTCTTTGACAAGAAAAGGAACTCGCCAGAAGACAAAGCATTTGCCAAAAGGTCCTGGCGACCAACTGAAGTCTCACCGAAGGGGCGTGGCTCAGTATAAGGAATGAAGATCGGCAAGATGTCTCGCTGATACCAAAGGGTCTCATCGACCAATGAAGCCTCCCGAAACGAAAGAAGTTCGCTGAAGAAAAAGGAAGTCTACAAGAAGTCTCGACGAATGGAGGGTGTCTCAGAGACAAAAGGAGAGCTCGGGCAGACAGGAGGAGTTTGCTATGAAGTCTTCCCGACTAGTAGAGTCTTTCTGAAAGAGAGGGAGCTCGGTAAGAGGTCTCTCTGATAACAATTGTCCTGGCGACCACAAAGGCGATATCAATATGATCTTTTGGGCTCGCTAAGAGCTCTCAACGATAGTTCCATATTGTGCTGATGGTTTAACAGGGTATAATCGCATCGGTGAGACACTTTCAGTGTCTCGCCGAGATGCGATTCTTTTCAGGAGTTTGACCGCCTACAGGAGCAGGCTCAACCAATCAGAGAAAGCTAAAGCAAGCCGTGGCAGTACAACCAGGTGCCAGGAGAAGGTGATTAACAGAAGGAAAAGCAACACGAGCTCAGGAGCATTCAAAGCCGCTCGACTAGGGGGAATCTAAAGACGGACACGATACTAGGAAGTGAATGCGATGGTTGCAAAAAAAAAAGATCTGCAGAAGGCTTCTCTGGGAATGTTTCTTCACCGACACACCGACATGGACAACAAGGATTCAACCGAATGTAACGTTTAATTTTAATTAAAAAATCTGAGCATAGATCTTTCGGAGACCAATATTTTGTAAGCCCTAAGGGGCCACAATCTTTTCTGTATATAAGGCATGTTTTGCCTTTTTGTAAATAGTTCCGATGTATGCTCTTCTGAAGTCTGTGACCCTTTTTGCAGTCCTCTCTCAAACTAGCAGGATTCTGTAACTCAATTTGGAACATAATATACAAAATCTACCTTGGTTACTATTGATGGTCCATCATTCTGCCTTCTGATTCCTGTCAAGTATAGTGCATTCTTTTAAGTGATTCATTGAGCTACTTAGTGAAATTTTCTCTTTCCTTATAGCTTTTGCTTCATGTCGTGCCTTATCTTGTAGAAGTGGTATCATGTAGGTTACAAACTATGTTTATTTAATCCTGCACATGAGCTTCCAGTTTGTGAAAATCCGTCTTTCCTTCTTAAAGGCATGTGCATGTCAAACCTGTTTGAATGTGTGATCTACAGGATATTGTTGTGCAGTCTCATGGCTATCACCAGTATTCAAGTGTAGCTTGAGTATCTTATTGTTCCTGTCATTTCGGTGCATCACCTTAGAGTTTAATTTTCATTTTTATGCATTATCTCTCTCCCTTTTCCTTCAAAAAATTAGTAGTTTTAGGTGATACACAAAGGAAGCCGACCTTCTTCGGAGGTTGACCTTTGCTTACAAGAAACCCACATCTTTGGAGGTCTTTCAATGTTACACTGAGGCCTTGGACATTAAGTTCAACATGGTGCAACTTCAGGTGATAACAATACCCTCTATTCTGATTCTAATAGCCTTGATTAGAGGAATTTTGGGCTTGATAACCCCTTTGGTTATAATTGTTGTTATTCTGATAAGTACCCTAATTGTTGCTACTTTGATTAGGGTAGTTCCCTTGGTTTTGGGAAGGGTTCAACCGAAGCTGAGCCATGTCATTTGTAACTTGAGACAGTGTTTTCTTCAAGGTTTCTACCTCATTTGTAAGTTGGACTGTCTTCTCACTTTCCACACTCTTAGCAACAGGTGGCTGACCACCTTGATTTGGTGTTCCAATTTGGTTAGGATGACCATGGGAACTTTGAGGAACCTGTGGTTGTTGAAAGAGATCAGGAGTTCCAGTAGCAAAGAATGGAATAGGTGGTTGGGTCTACAATTTAAATATAGGTCCATAATGGGAAGGAGAAATTTTCGGGACAGTATTGAATAGAGGAGTTGGGCTAGACATCTGATATCCTATTGAAGGGAAACCTCCTCCTAGGCCTCCTTGTTGAAAACTGATTTGTTGCTGCAGCTTGATAGCCAGGTGGTAGACTTTAGATAGAGAGTTAATCTCAGATGGTTGGTAGGTCCTTTGTAAGAACAATCCAATCAAGGGGTCTATAACCCTAAAGTAAGCTTGAATGGCACTATCCTTAGTGACTAAATAGGGATCTTGCAATCGTCTATACATTCGTTGGAACCTGGTATTGAATAAAGGCAAAGGTTCACCTGGGTTCTTTCTGATGGTAGCAAATTGGTGATATAAAAGAGCTGGATCCACATAGATTCTGAACTGATTAATAAAAGCATTTTCCAAGTGTTTCCAGCTCAGAATGGAGCCTTGAGGGAGATTAAGGTACCAATTGTAGGCCATATCCCCTAAGGAATAAGGAAACAACCTACAGACTACATTCTGGTGGGCTATCTGAGCTTTAGAGCAAGCATCCTTGAAAGCTTGTATGTGCTCTTCAACACTCCTTGATTCACCATGAATGTACTTAGGACAAAATTTCTCTGGGTTCTTAGGCAGGTCATGAAAACCTCCACGAATAGTCCCCAATGGAGAGGGATTATTCTGAAAGAATTCCATTGGTGGCGGTGGTGGTTGAGCCAGCTATTGTATGGGTTGAACCAGCTGTGATGACAATTGAAATGAACATGATGGTAAATTGATAGGTATCCACTGGGGTATTGGTGAAAAGCCTGGTGCAGTGAGCGGAGTTGATAAAGATGGTATGATGGTTGCCCCAGTCTTATGACTCTTGTGTCTTATTGGGGTCTTGAGTTCTATCAAAGGTGGTGGATTTTCAGCTGATCGAAGAACTCTGTGGGACTTCTCCAGGGATGAAAACCCAGCTTTATCCAGCTTGCCCTTCTAGGCCCTCCTTCTAGTGCCAGTCCTGTTGATGGCGATTTTGGCACCACAACAATGCAAGCAAAATATTTCTATTTTGCTTCTCCTGAAAGAGAAAGGAAACACATGGATGCCTTAGCTCCCAAGGTCTTTGTAGTTGGGTCTCAACTATGCTGATGTTACTCAGTGGTCAATGCAACAGTAATATTCAAGGGGCCTGTTGGTGTTGAGCTGCTGGATTGTTCTATGATCAAGCATGAAATAAAACCTACTCTAACAGGGGTTTTTAAAGAAATATAAAAGATGAGTCAGAGTTTTGAAACATGAAAGAACAATAGTTCATCCAACCTTAACCAGACTTGTTAACTTCAAGGAATTTATAAACCAAAACTGTAGAACAAAGTAAACTTGTGATTGACACACAACCTCTTTCATTCATAGTGCTAATTCGCATAATAGAGTTTTTACCTACCATTTAAATAAAACACAAATAACATTTTATTCCTTGAAGACTTGCCAAATCAAATGATCAATTAAGACAAATATCATTCAGGAACACAACATGAAGTAGATTAAACTCTTATTGCTTCTACTGTCAATAAAATAGATAAGCAATATTTACAAAGCTGGCACAATCACCAGTGTACAGAGAATCTATTTCTCCAAAATGTTTCCAACTACAGTAAGAGAACTTAGAAAATACATTATAGCCTGTACTGAAATCTAACTGTTAACCAAGAAGACAAAAAGAAGCTCTTATCACTGAGAATCAAGATGCAACTCTATCTCCTTCTGTTAACTGACTAACTCCTAACTGTTCTTAGTCTAAAAATTCTCTAATCCTAGAAGTTCTAATAAAAGTTCTAACTCTGAATTTCTAACTCCAGAAGTTCCAACCTTTACAAAGAGGCGATAATTCCTTATATACAAAATGTACAAGAAAGGATGCGCTGTCCCCTACACTAGGGTTTACAAAATATCCGCATCCTGGAGGAGAGTCGGCTCTCAGATCTTTTGAAAAAAACTGGTTGTGCATTCAATGTGAATCCTCGTTGTCTATACTGATGAAGGATTTCTACTCGCAGGGGAAGTCTTTTTAGATTTTTTGACAAATGCAGCATTAACTCTAGCATCTTCGTGTCCACCTTTGAACTCTCTTGCATTCTGCCTTGAATGCTCAGAATATCCTCATTAATACCAAACTGCCTCTATCAATGGTTGCCACAACTATCCCTCTGAGTCATGGTTTCTTCTATCACTCGGCTTCCTTTTTTTTCTAGGACTCCTCTACTCATTGACCACCTTCTGGAAGTGCCATCGGGCCTCCTTGCAGATCTGAACACCACTGCCTGAACAAATTCGTTGCCAACTGTTCTTAGAAAGAGTCCATCAGGTCACACTTTGTTAGTCTTTCCAGAGGGGCGGTCAATCGGGCAATGGCTCAACCTTAGCTCTCTTTTATTGGTCAATCACAAGCCACGTAGGATTCTTCGGCGGTCAAGAGCGGTTTGTCGAGCATCGCATGTCGGTGAGACACCCCTAGTGTCTCCCCGATGCGATTTTCATTTTACAACAGTCATCGGCATAGCCTGGGCCAATCGGTGAGATGTCTCGACAGACTTCAGAAGTCACATCGAGGTCACTTTCCTATCACCGAGACCTCACCTCATTGGCAGGACATCACAGTGATGGTATGTCCCGCTCTGGTTCCAAATTGTTTTCCTTTCGGCAAGACCCCTTAATCGGCCCAAGGTCATGGCGATCCCCTATGGTTATACCGATATCTACTTTTCATTTGTGAACCTACCGCTATCGACAAGACTTTAGCATATCGACAAGACCACATGGCGAAGTCCTCATTTTCTTTTGGAGTCTCCTCGACATCCTCCTTCACTGGGAAATCCATCGCTGTCGGCAAGACCTTCAACGAACTCCCTTTTCATTCTCGCCGAGCCCAATTTCTTCCTTTCAACATGATCTCCTTCCTTCGGCAAGACCTTATGGCGAAGGCATTACCCTCTTGGAGAGCTCCATCTATTTTTGTAGGACCCTTCCCCTTTGGTGAAACTTTTCGCCGACGGCAACACCTCTTGGAGACCTCGCCTTGCTGTCGCCGAAAATTTTTGTATCGTCAGGACCTTTCGCCAATTTCTTTCACCTTTCCCGAGCTTCCTCCGTGTCGCTAAGACTCTCTTCGGTCGACGAGACTTTACACCGACTGAAGCTTCCATTTGCCGAATTCTACTGTCGCCAAGACCTTTCCATAGTTGCACCGATGCGTTTTCTTTGTTACACATGTGTCGCCGTAACATCCTCTTGTCGGGGAGATGTCTTGCAGACATCTTATGTCTCAGCGAAAGCCTCCGTATGTTCTTTCTATGGTCACTGAGATATCTTATTCTCTCGCGGAAGACCCTTGATAGAATACCTTTGTGGCATGTTGGTGTGACCTCATGAATTCGCCGATACCATATGCCAAAGGTTTTATCCTTCAGCGAGCCTTTGATTTCATTTGGGGCCTCCTTCCTTGTCGCTGAGACTTTAGCACTTCGGCCAGACTTTACGCCGAAGGTAAACCACTCTCCCCGATGCGATTTCTTATTAATGATCAGCAATACTTTGAGATTTTGCTGAGACATCTCTCCGAAGACAAACTCCCATTGAAGTATTAGACTCTTCTTGTTAGTCGGGGAGACTTCGTGAACTCGCCAAGACTTCCTAGCAAAGAGAAAACCTATTGCCGATGTATGAATCCTTTTTGACGTTGATCGACAAGACATGGAGATTTTTCCAAGACATCTCGACGAAGAGAGAAATTTGTGCCGACAGTGTATGCCTTTTGCCGCCCATCGGTGAGACCCAAAGATCTCGCTGAGACTTATCTTCGAAGGAAACCCCTCATGCCGATAGGAAATTCATGTCGCTGGGACGAAGACCCTCGTCTTGTCGATGCATCCTGCATATGATTTCTAATCACTGTGACATCTCCGAGGTCTTGCTGACTGTTGCCTTAGCTGATTTCCATGACCAACTAGACAAAAGAATGCCTTCCAACTGAGCTCCCTTGTCAAACATCATCCCGACACGATTCAATCCTGCACTCAACAAAGAAAACCATAGTAGAGATCATACAGATAGAATTTAAATAATCAAAATCGTCATTGAAATGAATCCCATGCTAGTAAGGTGCAGTTAAGTTAAAAAACAAAATGATCCTACCAACAAGTTCGGGTTTCAGGTCGACCCGCGGAATCCAAGCCAGGTAGGAATTTTGGGTAATTCTGAGTGAGGCGGATTCCAGTGGAAATAAATATGAAAATTCCCATTAGAAGCTTAATCTTATCATTATCAAACCAGGACAACATGCGAGATCTTCAAAATAGCATAAAGGAAACATAAAATGCATCATCATTTGTTAACTCGCCTTACTAGTCCACATTTCTTCACATATTACCAGATTTCAGGGAAATCTGCATGGGACAAAATTCCGTGAAGGAGAAGACATTCCAACAAACCTAGAAAGAACAGGGGACGACAAATTTCGGGAAAATTCGGAGGAGACATAAAACTGCGAAAAAGAAGACATCGGGAAAATCCGATCCACGTGGAATTCCGCGAAGACCAAAAATCCCCGAACCATAGCGCTCAGCCGGAGTTCGAGTGAGATCCGGGAAAATCCAGATCAGGTGGAAAATCCCGAAATCAAGAGAAAACCCGAATTCCAACTGAGGCAAAAGCAAAAAACCAAAGGCAAAGAAAACAAAAGAAAGGGGGACTTGTTTTGTTCCAAATCAAAATGGGTTGGTTATGCAAGGCATGACAGAACCATGTGGAGGACATTTTGTAGCCAAGAGGACAATGATGAAGATTCTGAATATAGGATATTACTCCAACCAACACTCCACAAGGATGCAGGGAGATATACAAGAAAGTGTGATAGATGCTAGAGGATGGGCAAGCCAACCAAATCTAATGAGATGCCCCTTTACCCTTAGGTAGTGATCACTCCATTTGACAAATGGAGATTGGATTTTTTAGGACCCATTGATCCTCCATCCAATGGTAAATCCTATATCTTAGTATGCACTGATTATGTAACCAAGTGGGTAGAAATTAAGGCCATGAAGCATGCAATACATAATAAGGTTGTTGAATTTCTTTATGAAGAAATTTTCACATGATATGGGGTTCCAAGAGAGATAGTGACTGATCAAGGGGCTCAATTCACCTCAAGCCTTGTTGCAACATTGGGTAATGAGTACAACATAAGGCACATGAAGTCTACTCCTTATCATCCTCAGGCCAATGGCCAAGTTGAGGTGACTAATTGGGAAAACAGGCTGCCAGAAGTTGTCTAGGCCTATAGGACAACCTGGAAAACAACAACAGGCTTCACTCCTTTTGAGTTGCTGTATGGAAAGACAATTATGATGCCCACTAAATTTGAGCACAAGACTCTTAGTATTGCAATAGACTTGGGTATGGATATCTCTGAGGAATAAAGGGACAAAATCATGGAGCTTAATGCTTTAGATGAAATGAGCAAGGAAACCTTACGTCACACAAAGGTAGTGCAGAATTAGAGAATAAAGTGGCATGACAAATTCATCAGAGACAAGAAATTCCAGCTAGAAGACTGGGAATTTCTCTACGACTCAAGGTATTAGGATAATGCAAGAAAGTTGCAAAAAAGGTGGCTAGGACAATATGAGGTTGTTGAAGTTTTTCCAAATGGTGTTGTTCAACTCACCACCATTGATCCTGTAAGATTTAAGTTGCTTGTAAATGGTCATCGCCTCAAGTTGTATCATAAGCCAACTTCAAAGGAGGAATTCTTGCAACAATCCACTCAACATGCAACATCCAAACTTCCTGTAGCCGAAGGAAGCATACCTAGTGTCTCTCCTTCTAGCTAACTAAGGTACATAACTTGTCATAATAAAGAATTCCACTTTTGTGGGGGTCCACTTCTTCATTCATTCACCCTTCTTCCAATCCATATCCACCTTTCTCTCCCTTCCATCACACTGCCATAGCTTCACTTCATTCCGCTCCATTTTCATTGATTGCTCAACTAACTTTTTAAAAGGTGATTGGTACTTTCTCCATAATCTTTGCAACTGATCTTCCAAGAATTTAGATACGTGGACATCAATTTTTTATCTCTTAATTGTATTTTAGTACATTCATTTAATTGTTGTAAATTAATCTAGACGTTCTCCATAGCATGTAATTATTCCCTGCCCTATCAAATCATCATGACTATTGTGCATGTGAGGACACATGCTTAAATTTAGGTTGGGCGGGAATGTGAATACCATGTCTACGTGTCAGTCCACATTGGTTCACGTCAACAAAGTTTAAATTGAGCCAATTTGAATTCTGAGTGAGATGATGACTTGCATGTGTGAGGTGATATCAATCGCTGCCATTTTTCTCGATCATAGCCTTCATTTATTTATCCTTTATTGCCTTTATTGCTCTTGTCATAATCCTAAGTCGCCAAAAAGGAAAATTCAGACAACATTGGCGTTGGGAATTCAACAACATTGCAAGAAGGAGAAGTTTAACTTTCAGACAAAGATTGCAAGAAGGGAAACCTTGCAGAGTGATTGTTTAATTGTAGGCAGCTAAACAATGGGAGGTGGGTTAATTCAAAATGAACCCACGGTTCATGACGTATTACTGTAGAATGCACCTTGCTTGGTCAAGTTCAAAAATTGTGGGTGGTTAGATTATTCCCTGAAGCTGAATGGTTTTAATGAAGATGCTGCGTTGGAATTTGCCCAGACATTGTTTGAAGGAAAGACCACGGTAAAAGGGTTGGAAGTAATGGCTATTGAAGAAAGGATTGTAGAAGTTATAGGGTTTCCTACCAACGGTGAAAATTACCTTGCTTCCAAAGACGCTAGGTCAGCTAGGGCTGAATTTACAGAACTTGGTGACCCTCCATTGAGTGTGGATAAGCAAGGAGCCAAGAGAACCTCTCTGCTTGAGCCATGAAAGTAAGTAGATGTTTATGTTGTGAAGTACATTATCTGCGAAGGTCGTCAGTCAAATGTACATTCTATGCACTTCAAACTTCTGAATTATATGGGCACAGGAGAAGAATGAATGTGCCAAATGTGCTATACCACCTTCTCTCAATCATGGCGGTCGAGACCCAAAAAGGTAGGGATAATTTTGTTTCCCACCATTGTCTAATAAAATTTTTAGTTGAAAAATATTTGCATGATGTGTCTGAAATGACTTGGGAAGAATTCTTAAAAATTTATCAAATTAGACTAGAACATTTTTGACCTAGGGTTTTGTTTCAACCTCGTAGGGCTTAGAGGAGAGTGAGTTTTGTTGAAGCCACTCTTGGAACCTCAACTCTTGGCACATGCCCTAGTGTAAACCCTCTTGTAGCTGAACAAACCATAGAGATTAGTTCTTCTGAGGCAAAGCATTCAGACAAAGAAAGTTCCTCTTCATATTTTGATGATGATGTTCCTCTTGGCATCCTAATTCAAACTAGGGCATAGAAGAGAGAGGAAAAAATAAGGAAGGGTAAAGATAAAAAGCAAACTACAGGAAAGGAAGTGCCAAGCTCTAAGAAATGAAAGGCTAACATTGTTCTTCTTGCAACTGAATAAAAACATGAAAGCCCTCCTAGAAAATCAAGACCAACTGGTCCAGCCTTTGGTTTGTCTCCACAGGAAAGCCCTAGGATTAGAGAAACATCACAAGAGGACACAGAGGCCCTAATGGGATAGGTGAAAATTGGAGAAAAAGACATATTTGAGGAAATATCAAATGTAACATTGGTAGACCTTGCTACCATCGATGAACAAGTTGAGATTCAAGAGTATGAGGAAAATCAAGAGCTCCTACAACAAGAGCAGAAGCAAGAGTTCCTGCAGCAAGAGCAAGAGCAAGAACAAGAGGCCTTGCAGCTAGAACTGGGAGAACAATCAACACCCTTGCAGTCAAAATTGGCTAAACATTCAAAAACCCTACAATAAGTGCTACATGAAGAGCAAGCATTAGTGTTAGGAATTTTTTTGGTAGGAATAAATAGGCCCTCTGATTTTTCAATGCACATGGTAGCTATGAATTTATGGAATGAGATATAGAGGAGGGAAGAAGAATGGAAAGAGCAGAAACACAGGCTGAAGAAGGAAATTCAAAAGAGAGATGAAGAGATTAAAGATAAGAATGCAAAAATTGTTGCTTTAAAGGAGAAGGTGGATAATATGGTAGCCTTAGTACGTCATATATTAGAGTGTAGGAATCCTCCAAGGGTCTATGCTTTGTATTTGAAGGAGAAGCATCTTTCTTTTAAACTAGAAAGAATTGTTTTAGGTTTGAATCTTTCCATTGAGACTCCTCTTGAATTTTTCAATGCTTATTGAATTGCTCCTTCTGAAATGAAGAATTTGTTGTGTGACTTCTATTTACATAATTATGCTTTGTCCTAAGATCATGATTGGAATCCTTTGTTGTATGTTGGGGATGTCCACTTAAGGGAATTTATGTCTTGGATACAAAATGAGATTAGTTGGGGACAACAGTTTAAGGCATATAGGCAAATAGAATCCAACACTCCCCTATCCATCAGGGCTAAATCTAGAAATCTAGGGGACATTTTTAATGATTGGAAAAAAAAATATTTACGGACCAAGCTATGGCAATAGGATCTTGCCTAAGAGAGAAGCAATTTACAGAGAATATGAGGAGGTAGCAAAAACCACAGGAGAATCTGTAAAGGGATATTTGGCACAAAGGTGGAACATTCTAACTGATGAATTAAAACAAGCTGAGCCTCACTCTCTGTAGAACTATGTTGCAACATGTAAAAGAGTGGATAGATATATATAGATTGGAAGGACAAAAGGACAATTTTGGCTCCCATTAACTTTTCAACCACCTATCCTATTTTTCCATGTGCCAAATTTCAAGTATTACCAATATGATATAGCTATAGAAAGATAGATGGAGCAGATTGGACAGATATCAAGGGTTCTATTGGGACCCTAATTCACACACTGCAAGAACTGATGGAGGACTGTTGGCAGTTGTAAATTTTAGGGTATTAACCAAGCAAAAGAACAACCCTTCCTCTGTTGGAGGACCAATAAAGCCTTAGGTTGGGGGGAGTGATGAGTCCAGTTTATGACTTAATTTTGATATAGTTTATTATCTATTTGTTGTAGTTGTCATAGAATTTGATACTTGGATACTAACCTTTTTATGATATTTCCTCAAAACCATAGACATAGGGCATAAGCTATTTTTGTAACCTTTAAATGACATTGACATGCTATATGAACTATCTATGTTAATTTTACATGTGGATTAATGAATGTTACTTTAAGATAGTTACAAATATGCAATTTTTGTGTGTACTAATATTGTTAGGCATATATAATTAGAAGCCTATAAAATTGGGGAAGATTCTGCCATCTGGTCATTCGCCATGAAGGCCAACAAGGTGATAGTTCAAAGGTAAAATAGAGGGAAAAATCTCAGCAAGAAGGAGATTCCTAGTTTAAATTAAAGATTTATAAATGCCTTGTAACTATTCTTAATTATTTGTTGAGCGAATATAGGAGTTATTGTTGTGCTAGATCTGTGTTAAGGCAAACATGCTTGACCAAATTCCACACATGCATAACCTCCTCTCCACTTTTCATGCTTTCCCTGAAGTGGCAGCGTCCTCCTAATCTATTAGAGTTGACCACCTTGCTAGGTAGTTAGTTAGTAGTTTTCTTCCTATAAATAAGACTCAAATGCTCCTTCTCAGAAGGTTGATTAATCTGATGATGTACTCACATTCTTAGTTTTTTAGTAATATAGTTATGCTGCTTGTTTGTAATTATGTTTTCCAATGAATAAATTGAAGTTATAAGTTCGTGCATCTAATTTTACATTTTTCTTAAGGGATACTCATCCAAGGGGGCCCAATTGGTGAGCATTCCATCCTTTAGTTTAGTTATTATTTTCCATTCAACCATTAGTTAAAATCTTGCAATATCTATTCCTGCAGCCACTAGAATTCCATTATGTGACTATTATTGCAACGAAAGTAGACATAGTAGTTTCTTGTTTGTTTGCCCTAATTTTCATTTCTTTCGTGCACTTCAAATTACTATAGTTTTTGGTTGATGTTCACCATTTATGTTATTTCTTTCCAAGCAATTTACTTTCAACATGATGTCTTTCTTAGTTGTAGAATGAATGTGGCTACTTTGGAATTCCTAGTGTGCATACTCTGCTGACCCATTTCAAATCTACGTCCCTGGGTTGACAAGTGAAATGCACCTTCATGGTGATTAAGAAAACTATTCGGATTAGATGTCCAATCTCCAAATCACAACTTTATGGGCTTAGTTGTTAAATCATTATAGGAGGCCAACATGCATGATAATTAACAAATGTCTAATTCAAAGGAGAAATTTCCCACTGAAGGAACATCAAAGGGGTCAAAATCCAAGAGGCTAAAGCTAGAACAAGTCCCTATTACAATGAAGTATAAGTTTCAGGGGGCCACAATACAATCTAAGTTTGTGTACGATGTTATGAATATCATTGATATGCTTGTGAGACAATTGACTTGGATAAGTTTGGCAAGGATACATTTTAAGAGGATGCTACCCCAAGGGAAAAGTGGATTGAAAAGTCTGGGTTAGCTCATGTAGCTAGTTTTCCTATTGGTGTGCAATGTCCTAAGTTCATTTTAACTACTATACAAACTTATAATCCAACTCATAGGTAGTGTATTGATTACTAGGGGAATGTGATCATTGATTTGACTCTGGTAATGATTAGATTAGTTTTTGATCCTCTCCCTTATCCCAATATGAAGATTATGACTAGAGTTGATGCACTTAAAATCTGGGCAAAGGATGTAGATGGGAAAAAAATACTTATTAACAAAAGGTGGCTTAAGATAGAGAAGAAATCAACAAAAAAGGTACCACCAAATCCTAAGAGGTCTGACTTCTCTAAAGACATTGGGGACATGATTGCATTGTTGGAAAGAGTGTTTGGAAAGGAAAAATTTTGTATCTTTGAACACTAGATGTTTCCATTCATTCAACTGATTATAGAAGGGAAGCAATTTTTGGATTGGGGACAAATAATTGCCGATAACATTCATGATTAACTATTGAAAGTAGTGGAAACTAAGACCTTCTATATGTCCTCGTATGTTATATATTATGCTTTAAGGATGGGACAATTTCTGAGATTAAATATTGAAAGGTCAATAGATGATGGCCTAGATCAGAAGAAGGTCTAGGAAGATTATGAAAAAATGGAGCTTAAGAAGGCAGAGAAACATTTTAAAAGAGTCAATGATGCATTTTTATATGCTATTATTAATTAGATCACAAGTGATATTGGTTTCAGGTTATCACGAGATTCCATGGAATTCATCCAAGAGTGGGGATATTGGTTTATCCAATACCACATGTTTTCCTATTTTAGATTGTTTGGTTTTGACGATCACCCTTTCAAATTGCAAAGATGTTGTGGTGAAAGATGGGTCTTAATGGAGTTCGATCATCAGGTTGTGGATGTGAATGTCAAGTTTTTTGCACAACATAAGACTTATTGCTATTCTTTCCCAATGCAATTGGGGTTTTATTCTTGTTCATCTTCGATAGTAGCCAAAACAACAATAGAGGAGTTTCAGTCTATGAATTTCCAACAACATACATCCAGGAAGTATTTTGATCCAAAGAGAAAAATTTATGGTTTGTATGCTTCACAATTTCCCCATCATCATCCACTTCTTGAAGACTTTTGGGCCAACTTGCAAGATAGTTTTAAGTGAGGAAATGAGGGTATGAAAGATTGACAATTCCCCAAATGAAGGATTTTGAGTTTAAAATGGATATACCAGAAGGTATTACTGATGATGGGATCACTCTTGATCCTTGATATGAAATGGATAAAGTGGCTACTGAGGATTTAGAGCCAATCAATTGGATGGAAAATGAGGAAACTAATATTCATAAAGTGTCCTAGGTAGTGGTGGATAGAAGTGTGAAATGGATTAACCTCTGTTTAATGCAATCGAGGGTTAAGGATTTAAGGAAGAGGGGTTCTAGCAGTGAACCTAGTTCATTTGTTGAGATAAGACAATACAAGATATTGAAGAAAGGTGTTGCAACAATGGAGGCAACCACAAAAGAGTTTGTCCCAACACAAGAAGAAATTTCAATGAAGTAGATTGACGAATCTTTGCAAAAAGCTAAGGGTAGTTATGAGGTAGCTGCTGCTAGGGTTATTTAAGGTCTTGGCGCCACACCTTTAGCTACTATATATTTCAAGGAAGAAGTTACTGAAGAAGATCCTTCTATTGTCCCTCTATAAACTGAGGATACCACTCCTACTGTGCCATCAACTTCAGGAACATAAGTTGTTGAAGAGGAGAGGCCTCCCGTGATCAATTTAACAGATTCACCTATATCCTCAAACTATGAGACAACTACATCTCAGGAAGGAGAAAGAGCATAATGGGAAGAATATCTAGAGAAGGTTGAGGAAGAACCTAGAGAAGAAGAGATTGGGTTTGAGCCTGGAAGCCTATGGTGTGGGGATGTAATGAATGAAGTTTTGATAGAAGAAGAGTAAAAAGAAATAATGGAAAGTGCTCAAATATTAGTTGCTAAACAATTAGCTCAAGAATAAGAAGAACAAAGAAAGAAAGTTGAAGAGCTAGCCTGAGAAAAGGAAGTTGTTGAGGCACAAAAGAAGGCCGAAGAAGAATCCATTGCACAAAAAATAGAATATAAGGAGAAGGATGAGAAAGATAAAGCAGTAGAATAAGAACTTCATGCTATGGAATTGGAACAATAGAGGTTGAGAGATGAAGAAGAGGCTACACAACAGGAAGAAGAAATGAAAAAGATAGAAGAAATGAGAGCTCAAAATGAGAGAATGGAGAAAGAAAAGTTGCAAAAAAAACAAGAAGAGAAACAAAATACTTCTTCTGAGTAGAGCTTAGGGTTAATTTCTTCTACACCTCCACCATTAACACCTACCAGTCTTCAATAGGTAAATACTCAACCGACTGCTCCTACTTGGCTCAAGCTAAATTTGGAAAATAGATAACAAGTTCAAGCTCAGCCAGTGGTGTGGGATGAAATGGTAACAAAGATAGAGAAGGTGAAACCAAGGAAGAAACCTCGTGTTGTTCATTCTACAAAGTTGACTGGTGATGGAGACTTGATAGTAGAAATTGTTACATGTAAAATGACATGGAATTACAAGCTGAAGATTATCAAGTAAGTATTGTCAATCTAGGTAAACATACAAGAAATCAACAAATAAATCTAATAGATATTGTTGCCACCACCACCAAATCATGATTGATTAAGGATAAGCAAGCTAAGGATGAGCTTAAGGCTCATGTTGGGAAAATGAAGGATTTTTTGAAGGAGTTGATTACATCCACTCCTGAGCTGCCAACACCATCAGAAATCCCTATTTTAATGATCCGTAAAGAGGTGGATGGGTTGAATGTCATAAAATAAAAGGATCCTTGGTTTGATAATTGGTTCAATGATTTTAAGGAGACTGGAGAAATTCTGGAGGAAGGATACAAGCAATACGATGAAGCTCTTACTCTTTTGGTTGAAATTGAGGAAAAAGCTAAAGAATGGTGGGAGGAAGAAGAGAAGTACAAAAAGTATGAAAACCATTAGTAGAACACCCAAAGAGATGTCGATTCATTCAAGGATTCTAGGATACGAGGTTTCAAAGTATCTCAAGAAGGCCATCAAAGTCACCACTTAAAAATTTGAAATACTTATTGAACACAAAATAATTCTCCTAAACGCTCAATATGATGTTAGGCAGCATACAAGTGTGTTTGAGGAGATTGCTATACAACTTACTACTGAAGATTTTCCTCAGGGTGGATGATGGAATTCATTCCAAGAAATCAATGATATCTAGGGTAAACGATTAGAGCGACTACTTAATGAGGGTGATGGGCCTTAAGGGACTCATTTGGACAAACTAATGAATATAAAGTTTGAGACTCAATGGGATACAAAAGATGTTAGTCAGATGTGAGAAATATTTTCTATAGTTGCCAAAGAGTTAGAAGGAGCGAATTTAAGGTAGATTGGGTTGATGGACCTGATGAAAAGGTGATAAATGAGTTCTTCGATAACTATGATGAATTTCATGGATTCCCGAAGGTAATTGGTAAAAAGTGAATTAGAATATTCTATTTTTTTTAAAGGATGAAGTCAAATTTGTAAACTAGTTTCAAGTGCCCTTTGAACAACAACACCTTTAGGTCGGTTTTGAGACATATAGACATCTCTAGATCCATTTTTTTATGAACCAAAGATTGGTTGTGATGATCAATAGTGGAAAAATATTGAACTCCCAGTCAATTTTTTTGGAAAAAATAGACATATTGCATACCTTTCAGTACCAATAGTCCTAGCAAAGACCACTCAAACTTAACTAGGCGTCCCTATAATTGTGGATCTGGGCCCCAAATTTGTGGATCTTGATTTTTGATAGGAGAGATTGATGTGAATTCTGTCTATAACTTATAATTCTCTCCTCATTGTAAAGGTTGGCTAATTCAAGCTAGATTGGCTACCTAGAAACTAGATACAGTTTTCAGTTTACAACTTTATGCAAGATACTTGGATAGTTTTTTTAGTTTTAATTCAAGTAGTTTTATTTCATAAGTTATTAAGTTTAATGATAATGTTGATAAACAATGGTTATTCGTATGCCAGTGCATTTTTTTGCTCATAAATGTTTCTTATTTGATGAAAATCACTAGATGATTTCGAGTTTAAAAACATTTATTACATTATTTGTGAATGATGTTTCTTGATTTGTTAATTATGGTAATGAGATTATGGTATTTTTTTGTTGAAAAATCTTTAAAAAAAGTGATGATGAATGGTTGTATGCTTTAAATATGCATTGTGAATGGATGCAAAGGTATGGATTGTTTCATAAATTATGTTGTTCTACGGTTCTAGTTGATTAGGACAAGCACTCATTATGGGAATTGCATGTCTGAATTGAGAGGAATATGTGTTCATGTTTTGTTGTCCTAAGCATTGATCAATCTTTTGCTATTTATTTAAAACCCACCAATATTAAATTGCTTTGTTCTATCTAGTTTGTACACGTTTACTAGTAGGCCCCTTGAATATTATGGTTGCATGGAGCATTAAATGATAGCAACACAATTGAGAACCAACTAAAGAGACTTTGAAAGATAGGTGGTTTTAGATCATTTGTATTTTTTAGGAGAAATAGAGTAGAAATATTTTGTTTAACATTGTTGGGTTACTTTTGACCATCAATCGAATTGGTGCTACAAGGAGGGCACAAAAGAACAATGGAGCAAATTAGGTTCTTTTCACTAGATAGGTTTGAAAAATTTATTAGATTTGTTACTAATCCAAAACCATTAGTTGAACTTCAAACCCCTATTAGACCTAGGGCACGTAGGGTTTTGATCTCTCCATCGTTAACACCACCACTCACTCCACCCAAATTTCCATTAATCCCACAGTTGGCACAACCAATTCCACCGCCACCCATGGAATTCTTTATGAATAATCCTTCACCACTAGGAACTATTCCTGGTGGCATACATGAAATGCCTAAGAATCTAGAGAAATTTTTCCCCAGGTACGCCTATGGAGAGTCATGAAGTGCTGAAGAGCACACATAGGAATTCAAAGATTCCTGTACTTAGGCTCAAATAGCTCATCATGATGTTGCATATAGAATATTCCCCTATTCACTAGGATATATGGCCTAAAATTGGTATATGAACTTACCTACTAGATCTATCCTAAGTTGGATAAATTTAGAAGATGCTTTTATTAAACAATTTCAGGTCTATGTTGACCCCGCCATCTTATACCACCAATTTTCCACAATTAGGAAGGAACCATAGGAGCCATTGCCTCTATTTAACAAACGATTCCAAAGGATGTATAGGCGGTTATAGGAACCATACTTGGTGGTTGAGAATATTGCCATCCAGGCATGCCTAAAAGCCATAGACCTGCTGATTGGATTATTTCTGCAAAGAACCTACCTTGCGCTAAAAATTGATTCCCTATCTAAGGTTTATCACCTGGCCATTAAACTGCAACAACAAATAAGTTCACAATTAGGTGGTTTAGGAGGGGTCTTCCCTCCCCTAGGATATCCTCTAATGTCTAATTCAACCCCTCTGTTTAATATAGTCTCAGGGATGTCCCAGTCTACCAATGGACCTTTGACTGAGTTAAAACCTCCACTTGCGTTACCATGGGTCAATGGTGGGACTTTATATTCCTCCCAAAAAACTCAAAATTCTCATAATCATGCTAGAGGGTCTAACCCCATGACTCACCCATCAGCTGTAATGACTGTAGAAAGTGAGCGTACTACTTATTTGACGACAAAGTTAGAAACTATGAAGAAAAATTTATCCAAGTGACCAAAGAGATGGAAAAATTCAAGCTTAAACCTCCTCAAAACTAAAATTAGAATCATAATTACCAGAATTAGGGAGGGTATTCCAACCAAAATAACTACTCCAATCAAAATACCAACCAAATCAAAGGAATTTTCAGAATCAAAACTTCCCCAACCAGAATTATTAGAACTACAATAGGTGATACAACCAGAAACCCAATAACAATAGGTAGTGGAACATTGGACCAAACAATGGGGGATTTCCCCACAACTATCAAGCTAGTGAAGATAAACCACACATTGCAAATGTTACAGATTAGAACTTCGTGACTAACTGGTGCATGTTGTATGACACTACCATGCATTTTGAAATTAACTGCCCAAAGATGGAAAAATGGTCAAAATGGCACAAGCTAACTCCCAACCACCACAAGGAAATCCTAAAAAAGGTAGTGGGGTAGTTGATACAGCCATGGCTTTCAAAACCTATTATGGACAATATCTATTTCCCATGCAAGGAGGGAATGAACTAGAAGCAGATACATATGACGTTCAGGATTTTCAAACCAAAGGGGCCATTTTCTGAGAAATCAAAACAAGGGGTCATTTACCACATCTACCCCTCCCAACACTTGGTTCCTTCTAACTAGAATGCTGACAACAATCTACCTCCACCAAGAGGCCCACCTAAGTTTCTAAACAAAGGTAACTTTGCTTTCGTTCCTAAATATTAGATAAATGATAACATGGAATTCAATTTCATTTCAGAAATGCAGAAACAAAAGATCTCTCTGTCATTCTTTGACATTCTGAAGTGGTGCCCTGCCCAACGTGAAATCTTGTTAAAGGATTTGGAAGAGGTAGATCTGTTGAAAGGAAAGACTAAGGTGACTCCAACTACTAACATGAATGCAGCCCTGTACAAAGGTAAGACAAAGACACCCCCATTCCTTTTAAGTCAGAATTTTCAAGAAGAATCTACATAATTACCTTTTGGATTTGGAAGCCTCAGGTAATGTTATGCCTTTCTCTATTTGCAAAAAAATAGGCTTAACCCTGGTTCAAACTCATAAGAAAGTTATACAATTAGATAAAACTGAGGTTAATGTCACTAGGGAATTAAAAAATGTGCATGTGTAGATTTGATCAGACCCATGGATCCAAAACTATAGGGATATTTAGGTTGTGGATATCCTTGAAATGTACGACATGTTGTTAAGCCGAGACTTGATGAAGAGTATTGGAGGCTATCTCTCCCTAGATTTCGCACACATGTGGTTGCCATGGAAAGGGTTAGCAACTCAAATTAGGACTGGAAGTGAACCTTGTATGAAACATATGATCACGGAGTATGACCACTCCAATGAAGTAGCCTATTTTTAAACTGAGATAGCAGTCTATAGGAGGGAATAAATTATGACCTTTTCGATGTTTAATCCTTATTGATTCCAACCTTTAAAGCACAGTGACCCTATGACCATCGTCAACCAACAAGTTTTAATCCATAAATTGCAACAAGATAAGATGGTCTTGGTAGAGGAGGTTGATTTATGGAGTTTGTTACTCTCGAACTGGTGTAGGGTCCATTACCAAAACCATTATGAGATGACGTGTCATCCTTGTATAGACATTTTGAACCACGTCTTTCAGTTAGGAGATACTTACAAACACCATCATAAAACATCTATGAATCAGTTTCCCTTTGAGGCTAAGGATGTGACTATTTTGACAAGGACCACTATTACCCAAGAAGAAGTCTCACTCCTAACCGTTCAAACTCAAATCCTATTTTCTAATTTACAAAATGAGATTGAGGAATCTCAAAAATTGTCTAACACACCTTCCCCAACTAACATTCTAATTCCCAAGGAATTTATCAGAAATAAAATGAGTTGTAAAATTGTTGATCATAATGAGGTGCATGAAACAATCTCCGAACATGTTCTAAACCTTGATGAAGTACATGATAGTCATCATTTACAACAGTCTCTTGATCTTAATATCTCAAAACTGTTTGAGTTGCCACATATTTATCTGAAGCAAATACCCATAGCTGACTTGAAGAAAGAAACCCCAACCCAAGACCAACTGTGGACCCTAAAATTTGATGGTTCCAAGTCTAAAACAAGGAGTGGAGCTAGGATAGAATGAACAAACCCAAAAGGGAAAACTTACTTTGCTTCTTATAGGTTACAGTTTGACTATACTAATAACATGGTAGAGCATGAAACACCCTCTAGAGGACTAATGTTTGCGCATCAGAAGAAAGTGACAGCTCTGAAAGTAATGTCAGATTCTGAGGTGATAGGCAAGTGGGTTCATAGCCAATACACATGTCATAATAAAAGGTTGGCTGCATACAAAAATAGAGTATGGAATTTGATTGAGGAATTCACTACTTTTGGTATTAAATTGATCCCAAGAGAAGACAATTAGATTGTAGATGCACTTGTTTTTTCTACTAGTACCTTGGAACCTATGCAAGATTCCAAACTAAAAAGGTTCTCTGTGGAATTAGTGTTGATTGTAGCCATCCCTGACAACGTCCAAAAATTTTAAGTTTTGAATGATTACCAACATTTACTTTCCTTCTTGGAAAGTTCAAATTTCTTTGAGGGGAAAACCATCGATGAATCTGATAGAGATCAGGGAGATTGGGATCTTGAAAATTGTGATGCAGAAGGTATAATGAATCTAAAAAACCAACAACATTCCTAAGGGAATGGTAGCATTAAAGAGAATCTTTGATTTTGATCCTTGGGCCCGTGAGAAACTACCTACCTATATTGATGGAGGAAAGTATGAGTCATTCAACTTGGCAGACTCGGGTCCATAGAGAACATATTCAATGGTAAGACTTATCCTAAGGAAATTAGGGACAAAATCTTGAGAGTACTGAAAGTACATATCACATCAATTGCTTGGGGGTATGAAGATCTTAAAACCTTTGTGATGCAGTAGGGAGAGGCCTTCAACACACCAAATGCAATTCCAATCTACAACAAGAAGTGTCAAATCACAATCTCATAAGAATCTCAACTTCCTAGCAAATCTACTCTGTCTCCTTATAACATTCGTAAACCCCTAAATCGGGTATAACTTCTCACTCACTTTCTTTCAGTCCTTGAATTGTCCTATTTTAGGGACCCTTTTTGACACTATTCAATATATCAACAAACCACCTATGACTACTTTGTAACAATTTGATGAAAATAGGGATTTTCCACCTTTTAGGGCTCAAATTAGCTGACTTTTCCAAAGCAACCACTCACTAAACTTATCCAAACTCTACCACATCTTGGGCTAGAAATTAAAATGTGTCATAACCACAAAATCATCAATCAAATCTCAGGAATTCAATCATCTAAGGGCCAAACCATGAACCCTCAATCAATGCCTAGAAACCCTATGGCTTATTGAAAATGTCACTTCCCAATCTACCCAAAACAAAAAAAATCCTCAAAAAAGTTTAAAATGGTCTGCTCAAGCTTAATCAAACATAAAATAATGCTTCCCTACACAAAATCTTAGTTTGACTCGTCAAAACCACCATATTTCACTTAGAAAACACCATTTTCAGACTTAGGGCTTGATGCCCAGCTTATGAAATGACCTCCCCAACTTTTTCAGACCTTTCACATACCAAAAATAGTTAGTACATACCCATTCCACTGAGATACATCCTTCACAGTAGGTGGAATGGGTTTAATTCATTGTAGGAACCTTAAAACACAATATGCCCTGTTTCAAGCTAGTTTGTGAAATCAGACAATAAAATGCACCAAACTTGTGAAATAACCTTCAAATTGAATTCAAATACAAGTGAAAACAACATATTAAATTATCCCACAAATATTTGAATCAAAAAATTGTTGTACGACCTTAAGTAAGGTTGGAAAATACTAAAAATTTAAAAAATCACAAAATCAGTGCACAACTTGATGTTTCTTCTTCAAAATATTCAAAAAAAATCTTTACAACGATGGAATACAAGATATTTATGATTTTTCCAAGCCAACTGACCTTATAAATTCCCTTAACTACCTTTTGAAAGCTTAAGACCAATGGTCTTCCTCAACAAAACAATTTTTGCATTTTTATCAACTTTACACCATTTTAGACAACTTTTCCAAATATTTTGCACTTTTGAAAACTAAACCACTCTAACACCTAAACATGACTCAAAAATACCAAATTATATTATAAAAATTGTCTTATAGACCTTATTTTAAACAAAACACCAAAAACCTCCATAGCCTAGACCTTATGAACTTGACTTGACAATTTTTCCCCAAGGTGCTCTTGCACCACTTTGATACTTTAGAAAAGGATAACTACCCGCTTCATTCTCTTGATGAAGTGTTGCATATAGTTAATGACTTGCAAATGATGTCATTCCTAGATGGCTATTTAGGATTCAATCAAGTGCTAGTTAACTACAAGGATAGAATGAAGACCACCTTCACTACCAAGTGGGGAACATTCACCTACCGAAGGATACCATTTGGTCTCATTAACATTGGAGCCACCTTTCAACGCACAATGGATGTTGAATATAAGTACCTCATAGGTAAATGTATTATCATTTACATGGATGACCTAACTATATTTTCCAAGAATATGGAAGACCATGCTACAAATTTGTCAAAAGTCCTTGGAAAATGTATAAGCTATGGTGTATCCCTCAACCCAAAGAAATATGTGTTTAGGGTTTCAAAAGGGAAACTCTTGGGTCACATAATATCAAAAAGAGGGATATAAATTGAACCTGACAAGGTGGAATCCATTCTGAAGCTCACCATGCGAGGTAACAAAAAGGAAATGAGGTCTTTCTTCAGGAAGATAAATTTTGTAAGAAAGTTCATAATCGGGTTTGCGGAGATTGTCAAACCCCTCAATGAAATGATGCAGAAGGATGTGAAGATTGAATGGAGTAATGAGGCTAAGACTGCCTTCTCACAAATCAAACAATCTATTTCAGAGGCTCCCTTAAAAACAACCCATATATTTTATGAGTTCTCCCTTAAAAAATGATTAGATTAGATATCCATCCTTGGAGAAGCAGGCCTTCGCACTAGTACGAGCGATTATGAAGTTTTGACACTACATTCTCTACAATCAAATCACCGCCATAGTTCCTGACCTTGCAGTGAAGTCCCTTCTAATGTAGAGTGAGCTAGGAGAAAGAAGGGGAAAATGGATGGAAATTCTATAGGAGTTCGACCTTGAAATTCACTCGATGAAGTTGATCTAAGGACAAGGCTTATCTAAGGCTATGGCTAATGCTGACACCAAGATTACTTGCTAACAATATACTATACAATCATTCATAGGTGATCCTTGGTATGCAGATTTGATTTTCTTGTTGTTGAACAAGAAATGTCCTGATGGAATTAATATCACTCAAAGAAGAGAATTGAGAATAAACAGTTCCCATTATATGCTCAAAGGAGGAGCCTTGTACAAGAGGAATTTTGAAGGTTTCTATTTGTGCTGCCTAGACCAATAGCAGGTGAAATAGGCCATTGTTGAGTTTCATGGAAGGCATGGTATTGGACACGTTTGACCGATGCCATGACACACCAAATTTTGACATCGAGTTATTATTAGCCCCATGTGTTATGGGATGCTCATCAACATGTTAGGACATGCCATACATGTGAAACTTTGGCATCCGGAGAATGCAATCTGGCAATGCCCTTACAACCAATATACGAGGTAAGACCGTTTGCCCAATAAGCATTGGATTTTTCCGAGGTAATTAATTTGAATTCATCTCCAGGTCACAGGTTTATTTTGATTGCAATGGATTATTGTACATGCTAAACTAAAGCTCAACCTTGCAAGAATAGTACCACTAATGTCGTTATCAAATTCCTTAATGAATGCGTCATTACCAGGTTTGGAGTATCATTCACTTTAGTATGTGATAACGACCCTACCTTTTCTTGTGAAAAATTTACTCGGTGGGCGTATGAACATTATTTTTTTTTGAAATACTCTTCTAATTATTATCCACAAGGGAATGGAGTAGTAGAATCTACTAATAAAGAAATGTTGGAGGTAATTAAGAAGTTGCTAGAAAGTAATCCTAGGGATTGGCACACACAGCTAATTACTTATGGGCAAATAGGACTAGAATCAAAGCCGCCTTAGGAAATTCATCATTTAAGTTAGTCTATGGCCAAGACCCAATCTTACCTATTCATCTACAAATACTTGTTCTTTGGTTTATGCAAGAGTTTTATTGTTATGATGGTAGGATAGAGGTCCAACTAACTAGTTTGCTCAATCTGGAAGAACAGAGAGATGTTGCTCTCCAACAATTTTCCAAGCATCAGGCAATTGTCAAATGTTGGTTTGACAAAAGAGCCAAAATTAAAGCCTTCAAAATATCAAACCTTGTGCTGCTATGGGACAAATCCAAAGAGAGGAAGGGTGATCATCAAAAGTTTGACTGACTTTGGTTGGGTCTATATCAGATCGTTGAAATCCTCGACGAGAATGCCTTTCGATTAAGCACCTTAACAGGAGAACCTGTCTCATTTCCTGTCAATGGACAGTTTCTCAAACATTATTTCGGCCCATGAAGGTCTGATTGTCCATCAAATTTTATATATGTAGCTAGTTATTTTCTCATTTATGGTTTGTTTGTTTGTGTTTCCTTTGTTTTCTGTTTTTGCTATTGTTGTTTGTTGTTTGTTTTCTTCTTTTCCTTTTGTTTATGGGGACCTTCATTTTCTCCATTTTAGAGTGAAGGGGTAGTTATTCATAGTATACTAAAGGTACTATGACTGCGAAATTGTTTTACATATTTTTCAGGTATGTCTGTCAAGCTCTTTCATTTCAAGACTTATGTTTTATGTCCATTTTTAGTAATAGTTTGAAAGGTAAAAAAAAAACAAGTACATTGTAAGTGATCTCATAAACCATGGCTTAATCTATCATGTAGTAAATAGAATCATCTATTTTTGTAAGGGCCTATTTGTCTTAGGGTGACTGTATTCATGATTCAGGTGAAAAATCTAGGTCCTAACACTGTCATGAGGTCCACCATAGTTCTCAACCTGATTTTCAAATCACTACATCTGAGTATTGAGAAAAGATAAGAAAAAAATTGCTCTGAGTAAAGCCCATGCAAAAGAAAGGAAAAGAGAAGCATACATGATGGAAAACTCAATATGATAAGGGTAATTCAAGTATCTCTACTGGGGCTATGGATGCCTAGCTGGTAGTAGACCAATGCTTCGAGAGAACTAGAGGTATCTCCGTTAGGGCTATAGACGTCTGGCTGGTAGCGGAGCAAAGCCCAGAATATCATTGCACGACAGTTAAAATGACTCAACTCACGTAGCTTGAATCTTAATATAGTTGTTCAAGGATAAGTAGAGTCTTTAGGGAAAGAGGTACACCATGCATGCACACACTCAGATTCGAAGTTGTTATTGCTGATTTACATTTGAGATTCCAACTCAACCTTATTTTTTGTAACTGATCATACTTGAGTTAAAACGTTCATAAACCAAAGATTCTAGATGATTGAATTCTTCAATATCTTGAAAATAGGTAAACCATTTTCTCAGCCAAATTGCCAATTGTTATGCCCTTCATAATCAACCCATTTTGTTTTTGGTCGAAATGGGTCCCCCAAAATTTATTTTGTCCTTGGTGTTCTTGTTTGGGTCTTAGGAGTTGTTTCTTTTCCTCCTAAGTCCTAGTTTTCCTTTGTTTTTCGTATTCTGGTTTCAGATTGACACTATCACTTGTTACTTTGTGAAGGTTCAAGTTCTTATTTGTGTTTCGATCTTGACCCCCATGCTTTTCCTTGTGTTTTATTTGTTATGTTGGAGTTGGGTTTTGAGTCAAAATTGTCACCTTGCACCGTTTTTGGTGTAAGTTCCTGCTTCCATCTTGATCTTGACTTTTGCTTTTCTGCCTTGTGCATTTTTGCTTGCGTCGAAATTGGAAATCATATTGGAACCAAAACTAAGAACTTTTCTGAAGTTCTTGTTCCTATTTCCATCTTGATCTCAATTTCCAAATCTGTCTTTGTTTTTCAGAATCAGATATCGGATCAGAACTTGAACTAGGAACTTTTTCAAAAAATTTGTTCCTGTTTTCTACCCAATCCCAATTCCCGCTTTATCTGTGTTTGTTTGTTGGGTTTCAGACCTCAGACCTTTGCTTCAACTTTGCAATTATTGAAATTTTGGTGTCATCTAGTGTCCCGATCTCAACTCCTTCTTACCTTCTTTCTTACGATTGTACATTAATGACTTCTACCTCGATCCTTAGGCCAGACCAACCCACATTTAATATCTAACCGTTCACATGCATCAACAAGTTTTTATTTTTCTACTTAGTTTTTTTCCATCAGGCTTATACAGTTTGACGGAGTGAACTAGAGCGATGTCGAGAGTTATTGTTTGAGGAGGTGCCTCAATTTATCATCGTGTTGTCAAATTTTCAGTTGCGTTTGGAGGTAGGTGCTTTGCCTTGTGTTTTTCCTTCTTTTTGGTTTTCTTGTTTGTTTCTCTCATTATTTCGTGTGTTTGTTGGCTTGTTCTTTTAGGCTTGTTTCTATTTTTATTCTCACCCTTTGGTGCATTTTCTCTGTTCTCGAACCCTTTGGTTTGTTTTTGCATTTTTTTTACTTTTATTGTATTTGGTGTTGTTGTTTTTTCACTTGTGGGGTTTTCCATCTTGGCATGCCTTAGTTTTCTAGGGTTTTGCAGTATTTCCCAATCGAGCATGTGTTTTAATTGATAAATTTTAAATTCCAACCATTTTACATAAAAAATCTTGAATCCCAACCATAATCCAATCCCGAAGGTGCAATTTAACGATATTGTTACACCTGTTTTTCCTTCGTTTATTACTAGCTATGTTTTATGATTCCTGCTTCTATTTTAAAATTGAGAATCAAAACAACACTTATGTTTGTATCGTTGTTTTGGGCATACCTTCTTCGATCATTGTGATCCAGACTCCCAATGTACTAGTGAGGATCAAGGATTGGATCGTCACCTTAGAATGCTATTTTTTTTTTGTCAGGGTATCACATCATGTCTTGATTTTGATCCCCGCACCATCATGGGGACTGAAAATCAGATCGACACCAAACCTCTGACATATTGTTAAGTGCCATGACCTGGTCACCCCAATTTTAATTTCTGACACAATGTCGGGATCAAAACTCAGAGTTGACCTATTTCCACTACGCATACTTAAGGTCTAGTCCATAACGAAATCCTGATCCCGATTCTTGATATCTTATCGGGATCAAAACTCGATAAGTTATTTACACTTTTTCATCACTATGGGTTTGATTCTAAATCACAACCCAATTTTGACTTCTGATTCATTATCGGGATCAAAACTCAAAGAGACCCCTTCATTGACTTCGTTTGTTGAGTATCACTACTTGATGAGGGCCTGATCCGGACTCTCGAACACTTTGTGGGATCAGACCGTGAAATGACACTAGACTTTTTCATCACTATAGGTATAGGTGTTGAGTCAAGACCCGATCCTGACTTCCGACATAGTTCAACTTTATACCTAGAATGGTTAGGTTCTTGGTTCTGTCCCAAACTTGAAACCTGAAGATGCTGAATTAACTTATTGAATTGGATTTTATCTTGAATGAATGGTGATATAATATGAATGCTTGTTGTAAGGAAAGCAAAGGTGCGAAAACACTTTCCTAATGTCAAATCCATAGGGAAGAATGCAATGCAGGGATTTTAATTTTTTTCAAATTACAATCCAATTGAAACACACATGAAGGAATAACATAAATAGAGTAAATACACAAAGACAAATCAAACGACAGATTTACGTGGGAAACCCTTATGGGAAAAAACCCACCACACCAAGCTGAATCTCTTTGTATTACAATAATCAATAATTACATACAATCAGAAATACAACTCTATGATGTTAGTCACAATAGCTTACTCTCACTGTTCAGACTCTCTCAGAAAAGCTCTCATACAATTCGATAAACTCATCACTCTATTCATTTTTTCAAAAATAGAATCCATCTACTTTTAAATCTTTTGTGCATCCTTATCCGCCAATGCCAATCATAGACAGTTTCCATTCGAGTCTTGATTTTTCCTTGCATGTTGTTTTTCCAACGTTTCAATTGACGCATAAAATCAACCGTCATCATGCTTTAAAACTGCTTCTTGTGATTGGTCCATGAAGCTCCACCTAGGATGGTCAGATTAGTCAAGAGCATTCAACTTTGTTGGCATATCGGTGAGACACTCACAGTGTCTCCCTGATGCCACAAAGTTTCTCTACCGACATCTCTATAGCTTCCACGAGTCGGCAAGATGCTATATCAAATGTATAAGTCACAGCGAAACCAACGATGTCCACTTTGATCCTATCGGCAAAGGTTTTTTCCTTATCGACGAGACTGATATCAAAGCAGAACTTCCACCGAACGTCACACTGTCTCCAAGACTCGAGCCTTTCGCCAAGATGTTTCTCCGAGTTCCCAAAGTTAACCTGAAGACTTCTGTCGGCATGACTTATTACTTTTGCTAAGACTTCTCAGCGAAGTCTTTTGTCACCGCGAAGTCACCACGAGGATACAATCTGTTCGGCAAGACTTAGCTTCATCACTGAGACCTCTCCTTGTGACCTATGAGTTACTTCGACATTCACCTTGACACCCGAGAGCAGCCATTGTCGGTGAGACATTACATACTCGCTGGGACATCTCACCGAAGCCCTAGTGTTAGCCTGACGTCGGTGAGACTTACACCATTCGCTGAGACTTCTCCACGACACCCATGAGCTAGCCTAATAAGATCAACTGTCGCCCAGAGTTCTTCCAATCACCAAAAGGTCATGCTGAACTCAGAGAGTCATAGCGATAGAATTCATTCGGTAAGACATCAAATTTGTCACGGCGATAGGATCATTTTAAGAGCTTCAAAACTGTTAGTCGCCCAGACATGAACACTGTCACAACGAATTTACCCTTCAGGAGTTCCATGTCAGTAAGGATTGAGGCACATATTCTAACAAGCTCCCACTTGACGAAGATCTTACTGACACCTCCAGAGCATAACAAAACTACTGAGATTTATTGGCCAAGAGGCCCATCGAACAGGCACACCAACTGAACTTGTTTGTGTTCACAGGCTTCGTCAATGCATCTGCAACATTCTCTAGAGTATCCACTTTCTCCAAAGAGACCTTCCCATCCTCCACCATATCTCGTACAAAATGATATTGTACATCTATATGTTTCGTCCTGGCATGGAAAGTAGGATTCTTTGCCAAACATATAGCACTCTGGCTGTCACAGTAGATAGTAATCTTTTCTGCATTAAAGCCAATGTTAGAACAAAAATGTTTTAACCAGATTGCTTCTTTACAGGCATGTGTGGCTGCCATGTATTTGCCTTTGTAGTAGACAAAGCGACTACAGCCTGCCGCTTACTCATCCAACTCACTGCACCACCATTCATCATGAAAATATATCCATTGGTGGATCTTCGCTATCAATGTCCACTGCCCAATCAAAATCCACATAACCTTGAATGCTGAGAGTCTTCTGTGATTCAACCAAGTTACCATGGTAACACAAAGCATAGTCTGAAGTGCCCTTCAGATATCTAAACACTCTCTTCACAACATCCCAATGTGTTCTTCCAGGATTAGCCATAAAATGGCTAAGAACTCCCACTGCTTGGGTAATGTCTGGCCTTGTACAGACCATAGCATACATGAGACTGCCAACTGCACTTGCATAAGGCACACTGGTCATGTCCTCCATCTCAGAAGAAGATTTTGGACAATCCTCAACAGATAGCTTTGTTCCCTGTGTAACTGGAACAACTAGCTACTTGCATTCAGTCATACAAAATCTCTCTAGAATAGTCATGACATATTTACTCTTACTGAGCCAAAGATTTCCATTCTTTCTATCCTTGGTTATTTCCATTCCCAGAATGTACCCTGCTGCATCGAGATCTTTCATTTCAAACTTTGCAGACAACTGAGACTTAAGATCATAAATCATTAGCTTACTATTGCCTATAAACAACATGTCATCAACATACAGAGCAATAATAAGAATTTGATAACTTTCAGCTTTGTAATACACATAGTGATCACATTTTGATCTTACAAATCCCAAAGACAAGACAAACGTGTCAAAATTTTGGTACCACATTCTAGGAGACTGTTTTAAACCATACAGAGATTTCTTCAACTTGCAAACCAGCCTTTCCTTACCTTTTACCACAAAGTGCTCGGTTGGGACATATAAATTTCTTCTTCAAGATCACCATGAAGAAATGTTGTTTTCACATCCATCTGTTCAATCTCTAAATCATATGCTGATGCAAGTGACAAAAGAAATCTAATAGATGTCAGCTTAGCTACAGCAGAAAAAATTTCTCCATAGTCAATTCCCTCTACTTGGGAATAACCTTTTGCAACTAGCCTCGCTTTATATTTTTCTATACTGCCATCTAGACCTATTTTCTTTTTGAATATCCATTTGCAGCCTACAGATTTTCTGCCTTTAGGAAATGGAACCAAACTCCAGGTGTCATTCTTTTCTAATGATACCATTTCTTCATTCATGGCTTCCAACCAAGAGTTTGAATCAGACATTTTAAATGCCTCTTTTATAGTCCTAGGTTCATCAGTGCTAGAAATTAAAGCATAGGCACAAGTAGACTCTATTAAAGAAAACCCATACCTTTCAGGTTGCTTTCTTTCATGAGTTGACCTCCTCACAGGCTAAGGCTGAGGTGGTTCTTCATCATCTTCAGAACTTTCAGAACTGCTTGAGCTCTCCTCAGTATCAGGTACATTTTGATTTTTCAATTCCTCTTTATCTGGTGTCTGAGGAATTGCTGCAACATCCTTTTCATTTTCTGATTTCTTCTCTGACTGCAGATCCAATGTAGAAGGTTTCAGCTCACGAAAGATAACGCTTTGCTGCAAAACCTTCTCAGTCTCAGGGTTCCAAAGCTTGTATCCTTTTATGCCAGCACTATAGCCTATAAATATACACTTTACAACTTTGCTTTCCAACTTGGATCTTTTTTCAAATGGCACATATGCATATGCCTCACAGCCAAAGACATGAATATGTCTTAGAGAGGGCTTCTTTCCGGACCATGCTTCCAAAGGTGTCTTCTCAACAAGAGCAGAGTTTGGAGAGCGATTTACCAAGTAACATGCTGTAGAGACTGCTTCAGCCCAAAACTTCTCCTCCAAGCCAGCACTGTTCAGCATACTTCGTGCTCTTTCCATTATCGTCTTGTTAAACCTTTCAACAACTCCATTTTGCTGTGGAGTATAAGGTGTAGTCTTATGTCTTTTGATCCCATGATCTTTACAGTACCTTTTGAATTCATCTAAACAGAACTCACTGCCATTGTCAGTCCTTAAACATTTTATTTTTCTACCAGTCTAATTTTCTACAAGGTTTTTAAATTCCTTAAACTGACTGAACACTTCTGATTTTCTTTTCAAAAAATACACAAATGCTCTTCTTGAATAATCATCAATAAATGACACATAGTATCTTGATTTAGACAAAGAAGGAACATTCACTGGACCAAACACATCAGAATGTATATAATCAAGTAAACTAGAAGTTTTGTGAGGATTGGAATAAAATGAAACATGGTGCTGCTTTCCATAAATGCAATGTTCACAGAAATCAAATTCAAGGTTACAATCTTCAAGCCCTTCTACTAGGTTTTTATTTTTCAAGGTTTTTAGACCTTTCTCACCAATGTGGCCAAGCCTATGATGCCAGAGCATAGTCTTCTCTGTTGGAAGTTTAATCTCCATGGAGTTTACACCATTAGGAACATTTTCCTTCTTTTCTTCATGAGCAACCTTAAGTGACTTTGCAGAGACACTATTGCATTGAATAGCTTGTGCATCCAGCTTGTACAGAGTACCAATTCGAGCACCCCTAGCCAACACCATAGAGCCTCTAGTCATCTTGCAGCCAATTCTTGAGAACATGACCTGTACTCTGATATCATTCAGCTTACTTACAGAAAGTAGATTTTGAGCCAGATCTGGTATATGCATCACATCATTGATTCCCTTTACTCTTCCATTAGGGAATTGAATTATGACTCTTCCACGACCAACAATTTCCAAAAATGAATCACTTGCCAAGTACACCTTTCCACCATTGTATTCTTCATACTTCACGAACCATTCTCTATGAGATTTCATGTGGAAAGATGCTCCAGAATCAATCAGCCAAACATCATCGGATGCCCGTGTAGCCAAAGCTGCAATGAAGGCATCTGCATCAATATGAGAAGAATCATTTCCAGAAGAGTTCTTCTTCTTCTTTTTCTCCTCTTTGCAATCCTTTCAGACATGACCAGGTTGCCCACAGTTCCAGCACTTCACCTTTGACTTCTTTCCAGGAGACTTTGATCTCCCTTCTGATTTCGATCTGGACTTCTTGTCCTTCTTCTTGCCTTTCTCCTTTGGTCTACGTCTGACAGCCAGAGCCTCCTTTGCCATCTCAGAAAATTTTCTTCTCATTTCTTCTGATAATAGAGAAGCAACAACATCTTCCATTTTCAAATGTGGATGTTGTACTCCCTATAGCCATCACCAAATGATCCCAAGAATCAGGCAGAGAACACAACAACGACATGCAACGATCTTCATCTTCAATCTTTACACCAACAGATGTCAACTGAGCAATCAACATGTTGAAAGCATTTAAGTGATCAGCAACAAACCCTCCTTCCTGCATCCTCAAAGAGTACAACTTCTTCCTCAAGAACAACTTGTTCACCAAGGACTTGCCCTAATAAATGGATGCTAGTCTTTTCCACAAGGAAGAGGTAGTCTTCTATTCATGCACGTTCAGAAGAACAGAGTCTGCCAAACAGAGCCTTATCAGCCCCTTAGACTTTCTATCTGCCAGGTCCCAATCCTCTTGCTTCATGCCTTGAGGCATTGTTCCAGACACAGCAATCCAAAGATCTCGATCAACTAACATATCTTCCATTTTGAGTTTCCACAGCTCAAAATTGCTACCATTGAATTTCTCTATTTCCATCCTACTGGATGTGCTTGCCATCTCAATTTGTAATTAAATTAACAGATCTCTACCAAACTCCCACTAAAAAGGATTTAACACAAAAAACCCAACCCACTCACAAGGACAACACAACTGGCCAGGCTCTGATACCACTTGTAAGGAAAGTAGAGGTGCGGAAACACTTTCCTAATGTCAAATCCACATGGAAGAATGCAATGCAGGGCTTTTATTTTTTTTCAAATTACAATCCAATTGAAACACACATGAAGGAATAATAGAAATAGAGTAAATACACAAAGACAAATCAAACAACAGATTTACGTGGGTAACCCTTACGGGAAAAAACCCACCACACCAAGCTGAATCTCTTTGTATTACAGTAATCAATAATTACATACAATCAGAAATACAACTCTCTGATGTTAGTCACAGTAGCTTACTCTCACTGTTTAGACTCTCTCAAAAAAACTCTCATACAATTTGATAAACTCATCACTCTGTTCATTTTTTTCAAAAATAGAATCCATTTGCTTTTAAATCTTTTGTGCATCCTTATCCACCAATGCCAATCATAGACAGTTTCCATTCGAGTCTTGATTTTTCCTTGCATGCTATTTTTCTAGTGTTTCAACTGATGCATAAAATCAACCGTCATCATGCTTTAAAACTACTTCCTGTGATTGGTCCATGAAGCTCCACCTAGGATGGTAAGACTGGTCAAGAGCATTCAACTTTGTTGGCATATCGGTGAGACACTCACAGTGTCTCCCCGATGCCACAAAGTTTCTCTACTAGCATCGCTATACCTTCCATGAGTCGGCAAGATGCTATATCAAATGTATAAGTCACAACGAAACCAACGATGTCCACTTTGATCCTATCGGCAAAGGTTTTCCTTATCGGCGAGACTCATATCGAAGCAGAACTTCCACCAAACGTCACACTGTCGCCAAGACTCGGGCCTTTCGCCATGACCTTTCACCGAGCTCCATCATGTCTTACCGAGTCGGCAAGACATAAGCCCTTCGCCAAGACATTTCTCTGAGTTCCCAGAGTTAACCCGAAGACTTCTGTCGGCATGACTTATTACTTTCGCTAAGACTTCTCAGCGAAGTCTTTTGTCACCGCGAAGTCACCACGAGGGTACAATCTATTCAACAAGACTTAGCTTCATCGCTGAGACCTCTCCCCGCAACCCATGAGGTACTTCGACATTCGCCTTGACACCCGAGAGCAGCCATTGTCGGCGAGACATTACATACTCGCTAGGACATCTCACTGAAGCCCTAGTGTTAGCCCGACGTCGGCGAGACTTACACCATTCGCTGAGACTTCTCCCCGACACCCGTGAGCTAGCCCGGTAAGATCAACTGTCGCCCAGAGTTCTTCCGATCGCCAAAAGGTCATGCCAATCTCAGAGAGTCATAGCGATAGACTTCATTCAGAAAGACATCAACTTTGTCACAGCGATAGGATCATTTTAAGAGCTTTAGAACTGCTAGTCGCCCAGACATGAACACTGTCACAGTGACTTTTCTTTTCAGGAGTTCCATGTCAGTAAGGATTGAGGCACATATTCTAACAAGTATCACTGAGACGCTTGTGGGACACATTGATTTGAAGTAGTTTCACAAGGATACCTTTTAGAGGATGCTACCCCAAGAACAAAGAGGATTGCAAAGTTTGTGTTAGCTCATGTAGCCAGTTTTCCTATTGTTGTGTAATGTCCTGAGTTCATTTTAACTGTTGCACAGACTTATAATCCAACTTAGAGGCAGTGTATTGATTACCAGGGGAATGTGATCATTGATTTGACTCCAACAATGATTAGATTAGTTTTTGATCCTCCTCCTTATCCCAATTTGAAGATTATGACTAAAGCTGATATACTTAAACTCTAGGCAAAGGATGTAGATGGGAACAAAAGACTTATTAACAAAAAGTCGCTTAAGACAGAGAATAAATCAGTAAAGAAGGTACCACCAAATCCTAAGAGGTCTAACTTCTCTAAAGACATTGGGGACATGATCACATTGTTGGTAAGAGTGTCTAGAAAGGAAAAATATTGTATCTTTAAACAATGGATGTTTCCATTCATTCAATTGATTATAGAAGGGAACCAATTTATGGATTGGGGAAAAATAATCTTCGATAACATCCATGATCAACTATTGAAATTAGTGGAAACTAAGACCTTCTATGCCCTCGCATGTTATTTATTGTGCTGCAAGGATGGGATAGTTTACTAGATTAAATATTGAAGGGTCAATGGATGATGGCCCAGATCAGAAGAAGGTTTGGAAATATTATGAAAAAATGGAGCTTAAGAAGGCAGAGAAACATTTTAAAGGAGTCAATAATGTGCATTTTTATGTGCTATTTTTAATCAGCTCACAGGTTATATTGGTTTCAAGTTATCACGAGATGCCATGGAATTCATCCAAGAGTGGGGATATTGGTTTATCTAATACCTCAAGTTCACCTATTTTAGATTGTTTGGTTATGAGGGTCATCCTTTCAAATTGCCAAGATGTTGTGGTGACAGATGGGTCTTGATGGAGTTCGCTCGTCAGGCCATGGACGCGAATGTCAAGTTTTCTGCACAACATAAGACTTGTTGCCATTCTTTCCCAATGCAATTGGGGTTTTATTCTTGTTCCTCTTCGATAGTAGCCAAAACAACAACAAAGGAGTTTTAGTCTATGAATTTCCAACAACATACACCCAAGAAGTATTTTGATCCAAAGAGATAATTGTATGGTTGGTATGCTTCACAATTTCTCCATCATCAACCACTTCTTGAAGACTTTTGGGCCAACCTGCAAGATTAGTTTGAAGTGAGGAAATAGGGGTATGAAAGATTGAAAATTCCCCTAATGAAGGATTTTGAGGTTAAAATGGATATACCAAAAGGCAATACTGATGATGAGATCACTCTTGATCCCCAATATGAAATGGAGAAAGTGGCTACTAAGGATTTAGAGCCAATCAATTGGATGGAAAAGGAGGGAACTAATATCCGTAAAGTGTCACGAGTAGTGGTGGATAGAAGTGTGAAATGGATTGAACTTAGTTTAAAGCAACTAAGGTTTAAGGATTCAAGGAAGAGGGGTTCTAGTAGTGAATCTATTTCCTTTGTTGAGACAAGATAGTACAAGAGATTGAAAAAAGGTGTTGCAGCAACAGAGCCAACCACGAAAGAGTTTATCCCAGCAGAAGAAGAAATTTCAATGAAGTAGATTGATGAAGCTTTGCAAAAAGCTAAGGGTAGTTATGAGGCAACTGTTGCTGGGGTTATTTTAGGTCTAGGCACCACACCTTTAGCTATTGTATATCCAGGGAAGAAGTTATTGAAGAAAGTCCTTCTGCTGTCCCTCTACAAATTGAGGATACCACTCCTACTGTTCCTTCTACTTTAGGAGCATAAGTTATTGAAGAGGACAGGCATCCTATGATTAATGCAATAGATTCACCTATCTCCTTATACTTTGAGAAAACTTTGTCTCAAGAAGGAGAAAGAGCAGAATGAGAAGAATATTTGGAGAAGGTTGAGGAAGAACCTAGAGAAGAAGAGATTGGGTTTGAGCTTGGAA
This sequence comes from Sequoia sempervirens, assembly GCA_007258455.2. NCBI lineage: Eukaryota > Viridiplantae > Streptophyta > Pinopsida > Cupressales > Cupressaceae > Sequoia > Sequoia sempervirens. Next base: position 43,817 of record VDFB02371795.1, on the reverse strand, counting down.
GCCTATGGGGTGGGGATGTAACAAATGGAGTTTTGACAAAAGAAGAGTAGAAAGAAATAATGGAAAGTTATCAAAGATTAGTTGTTAGACAGTTAGCTCAAGAAGAAGAAGAACATTGAAATAAAGTTGAAGAGCTAGCCTAAGAAAAGGAAACTATTGAGGCACAAATGAAGGCCGAGGAAGAAGCCATTACACGAGAGTTAGAATATAAGGAGAAGGTTGAGTAAGATAAAGTAGCAGAAGAAGAACTTTGTGCTATGGAATTGGAACAATAGAGGTTGAGAGATGAAGAAGAGGTGGCACAAAGGGAAGAAGAAATGAAAAATATAGAAGAAATAAGAGCTCAAAATGAGAGAATGGAGTAGGAAATTTTTTAGAAAGAAAAATAAGAGCAACAAAAGACTTCTTCTAAGCATACCGTAGGGTTAATTTCTTCTACACCTTTGTCATTAACTGTTCAATAGATAAATACTTAGTTGGCTGCTCCTACTAGGCTCAAGCTAAATCTGGAAAAGAGACAACAAGTTCAAGCTCAGCTGGTGGCATGGGATGAACTGGTAATAGAGATAGACAAGGTGAAACCAAAGAAGAAATCTTGTGTTGTTCTTTCTACAAAGTTGATTGATGATGGAGACTCGATAGTAGAAATTGCTACACCTATTGCTGATAAAGATGGTAGGGAATTACAAGCTAAAGGTTATCAAGTAAGTATTGTTAATGTGGGTAAACAAATAAGAAATCAATAGATAAATATGATTGATATTGTTGCCACCATCACCAAATCATGACTGATTAAGGATAAGCAAGTTAAGGATGAGGTTAAGGCTTAGGTTTGGAAAATGAAGGATTTTCTGAAGGAGTTGATTACATCCACTCCTGAGCAGCCAACACCATCAGAAACTTTGTTTTAATGAGTTGTAAAGAGGTGGATGGGTTGAATGTCATAAAATAAAAGGCTATTTGGTTTGATCACTGGTTTGATGATTTTAAGGAGATTGGAGAAATTTTGGAGGAAGTATACTAGCAATACGACGAAGCTCTTACTCTTCTGGTTGAAATTGAAGGAAAAGCTAATGAATGGTGGGAGGAAGAAGAGAAGTACATAAATTATTTGAAAGGTTTGAAAACCATTAGTAGAACACCCAGAGAGATGTTGATTCAGTCGGGGATTCTAGGTGTTGAAGATCCCGAGTATCTAAAGAAGGCCATCAAAGTCACCACTTATAAATATGAAATACTTATTAAACATAGAACAATTATCCTAAATGCTCAATATGACATAAGGCAACATACATGTGTGTTAGAGGAGATTATTATAAAACTTACTAATAAAGATTTGCCTTAGGGTGGATGATGGAATTCATTCCAAGAAATTAGTAATAGATAGGGTAAACAATTGGAGTGGTTGTTTAATGAGGGTGATGGGCCTCAAGGGACTCTGTTGGAAAAACTAATGAATATAAAGTTTGAGACTTGATGGGCTACAAAAGATGTTAGTCAGATGCGAGAAATAGTTGCTATAGTTGTTGAAGAGTTCGAAGGAGAAAAGTTTAAGGTAGATTGGGTTGATGGACTTGATGAAAAGGTGATAAATGAGTTCTTCGACAACTATGATGAATTTCATGGATCCCCAAAGGAAACTGGTAAAAAGTGAATGAGAATATTTTGTTTTTTTATAAAAGGATGAAGTCAAATTTATAAACCAGTTTCAGGCACCCTTTGAACAACAACACCTTTAGGTTGGTTTTGAGACACACAGACATCTCCAAATCCATTTTTTGATGAACCAGAGATTGGTTGTGATGATCAACAGTGGAAAAATTTTAAACTCCTAATTAGTTTTTTTTGAAAAAATAGACACAATGCATACCTTTCAGTACCAATAATCCTAGCAAAGACAACACTTGGACTTAACTAGGCATCCCTATAATTGTGGATTTGGGCCCTAAATTTGTGGATCTTGATTTTTGATAGGAGAGATTGATGTGAATTCTGTCTATAACTTATAATTCTCTCCTCATTGTAAAGGTTGGCTAATTGAAGCCAGATTGGCTACCTAGAAACTAGATACAGTTTTATGCAAGATACTTGGATAATTTTTTACAGTTTTAATGCAAGTAGTTTCATTTTAGAAGTTGTTAATTTTAATGGTAATGTTGATAAACAATGGTTATTTGTATGCCAGTGCATTTTGTTTGGCATAAATGTTTCTTATTTGATGAAAATTGATAGAAGATTTCGAGTTTAAAACCATTTATTGCATTATCTGTGAATGATGTTTCTTGATGTTTGTTGATTTGTTAATTCTGGTAATGAGCTTATGGTATTTTGTTGTCGAAAAGTCTTAAAAAAAAGTGATGATGAATAGTTGTATGCTTTAAATCTGCAATGTGAATGGATGCAATGGTATGGATTGTTTCATAAATTGTGTTGTTCTATAGTTTTAGTTGATTAGGAAAAGTGCTCATTATGGGAATTGCATGTCTGAATTGAGAGGAATCTGCATTCATGTTTGGACGTCCTAAGCCTTGATCGATCTTTTATTAATTATTTAAAACCTCCCAATGCTAAATTGCTTTGTTCTATCTAGTTTGTACTCATTTACCAGCAGACCCCTTGAATATTATGGTTGCATGGACCACTGAATGATAAGAACACAGTTGAGAACCAACTAAAGAGACCTTGGAAGATAGGTGGTTTTAAATCATTTCTCTTTTTCAAGAGAAATAGAGTAGAAATATTCTATTTAACATTGTTGTGTTACTTTTGACCATCAACAAAAAGTATGGAAGAAAGTACTACCAAGCAATGCTAACAACAATATGCTAAGTAAATCAAATGACGATGCTCAAAAAAATGGATATCACCTCCCAAACAAGATGCCCTCAAGCATGTGAAGGGAGATGCAAGCTGACAAGCTTGTGGATGCTAACATTACTACAACAATATGAGGAGAAAAACTAGTAGAGTGCCAACTTGGAGCTTAAACAATGGAGAAAGTGCTGTGAAATGAAGTGTGGATTTCTCAAGAAGTGAAGTATGATCAAGTGAAGTTCAAGTGTTGGTCAAGGGTGCAGGGGTGTTACTCTTCATCACCAATGAGGAAGTGTAATGCCTGTATAGATTCCAGAAGCGAGAATCCTGTCAAGACGAAAGCGCACCGCGCTAGCGTCCCTGACAAAAATTCCCCCACTGACACTATAGATAGTGGCCAAATGGATAGAAGGTAGATGGATAAGGTGGAATAACATCTTCGGGTTTAATTCTTCTAAGGTAAGGGGTGTAAATGGGGAATTTGCAAGGGTTGAAAATTCACTCCATTACAATCACATTCAAAGTAACCTCCCCTATTTTTAGCTTTTACAGTCATTATTGAATTTTTTATAACATCTTAAAAAATAGACCTTTTGTTGGTGTGAATAAATGTCTTGTACCTAGATAATTCATTCACTAGGTAATTAGGGGACATATTCACATGGTTAAGTTTACTTAGGATATAAGATTCTTTCTAGAAGTCTTAGTTGGATTTTCTAGAACTTATCTTATCTAACTAGGATTGCATGATTCATAGGTAGTTAGTTGTCTCATGTCATAGGATTGAGACACTTGTGATGATCTTGTATAATCCTATCTCTCAACCTTGCCTTTATAAGCAAGGCATCTCACGTACATTTGCATTCAATCATATTCAACCATTAATCAATCTTGCAATGTGAAGCAAGCTTTCTTGCCATTCTCTCCCTTGTGGAAGTGGTTTTGGTCTAGCAACTATCCCTGGGGGTGTTGGGGAGTCCCCATTTACTCCCACATGGTATCAGAGCTCTCTAGGTGTTGCAGATTCCTTCCTAGATCTAAGGGTTTTATTTTCGCTTGAAGATATTTTTTGGGTACAAATTGGGGTTTCAAGGACCTCATGGTTGAGATCAGAAGGTTTCATAGACAAATTTTGACTGTAAATTTGTCCATTTTGGGTAAAGTTGTTTTTGAGGCAATTTTTTTTTGCTGGGACAACCTCCCAAGCGGTACAATTTTCTCATTTTCGCAAAAAAGTATTTTCTGTGGTATTTCATAATAAATTTGGGGAAAATTTATATCTTATATTGGGAAAACTATTTCAAAAAATATTTGTGTTTTTTACACAAAATAATAGTCAATAGATTATCTGCAGAATATTCTGTAGTTTCCGTTAGTGGACCAGACACTGTCAAAATCGGTACTGCTTTGGTCTATGTAGGTGGTACCATAATCAAGAGTCACAGGATCCTCATCGGTTTGTGTTTCCATCGGTGTTGGCTCATTCATCGTCCGGTCCCATCTAGGGTACAAATTCCTTTTGATCAGAATCAACACTATCTCAGTGGCGGGTACAGTCACTCGTACACAACAACATTGCTGGTCTTTAATCGTAGGTGGGCCCTATCGGTCATATTTTTCTATGGGTACATGGTACCTATTGCTGCCCTTTCCATCAGTCAACTAGCCGAAAACATTCAATTAAGGTCTCCGTATTTTCTTGGTGTCGGTTTGCAAGATCTGGGGTTGGCATAATATTCATTGACTTGTCAAATTGGCATACCTCTACCTATCTGCCAGTCATCTCCATTTGTTGGCCATTGTAAGGGTACAACTCATTAATATTCTACAATTTTTTATAAATTGTTTCATTGAATTATATATGGCCGATGGGTATATATAAAGACAATTTTTATTAAAAATTGTTGTAGAAGTGTATAAAGCCGACGGGTGTTTTATATTCCAATGATATTTTTCATTTGTTGCCAGTGTGGTCATATGGATGATCAAGTTGTAGCCCCTAGGTGTGAAAATTTTGTGGCTAATTAGTCTGTCTATGCAGTGTATTTTCCCCCCCAAGTGCCCTTTTACGGGCCTTTTTTTCATTTTATGATAACTTTTGCAAACGGAGGCAAAATTTTTCAAATGAGATGTCGTCAGAAAGGTGGAGATCTGAATTTTTTAGTGGTGTAGATATTTTGTAGTTTTGTGCCATTTTTTCCAGGTTGAAGCCAAATTATCGTTTTTCACCTCCTAGCTCATATCTTTTTGCTCTAGACTCCTATTTTCTCCAAATTTGTGGCATTGAGAAGGTATTCAGGAGCACTTCAATTGTATTCATGCACTTTTTCCATAATTGTTTCCAGATTTTCATATTTTTTAGTTTGTGGCTGATTTGATAGTTTGGGATACATTTTTGTAAATTTGAAAAAAAAGTGTAAATTTGTTTGGGACAAAGGGGTTGATTTCTTTTATTATGAGGGAAATTTTTTTGTTCCTCTCTTGTAATATCTGATTGTATCATGGATTTTCCAAAAGTTGTACATCTAACTCCATATAACTATCATGAGTGGAGATCTCAAATGGAGTTGTTACTATTAAAATTGAAGTTGCAAAGAATAACATTTGGTCAAGATCCAAAACCCACAGGAGCAAAAGAGAAAAGAAAATGGCTTGATAGAAGGGATGAAGCTCTTGGTACTCTGCAGTTGTCCATTTCTCCAAATCTTAGATATCATGTTGCATCTTGCACTCATCCTAATGAAGCTTGGAATATTTTAGAGAGTCCCTTTGGTAAGCTAGATAAGATGAGGAAATTTAAGTTGGAGAATGAACTAATGGGTCTTAATCCTTCAAATTTTGACAATATGCAAGACTTCTTCTCTAAGCTCAATGCTCTTAGATTGCAGTTATCTAATTGTGGGGTTAGTAAAGAGGATGAACAATTGATACTTTATATTCTTGCTAAGCTTGGTCTTGATTATTCAGTGTTTGTTTCTACATTCTATGCTACAATGGATGCCCTTGGAAATGCATACAAAATTCCCTCTCTTGATGAATTTGCAGCTCTGCTCACAAGGGAACAAGCAAAGTTGGTACACATGGGCACATTGAAGTCCTCTACATCTCATGCTCTTGTTGCAAAGGATACAAAGGCTTCAAGTGGCAAAGGTAAGAAGTAGAACAAGGCTCCCAAGTGTAATGAGCAAGGTAAAGATTCTCCTTCACAAAGCACTCCTGAGTCCACACCCTCTTCAAAAGAGGAATCATCTAAAAATAAGTCAAAATGTGCATATTGCAAAAGGATAGGACATGATGAGCATAGATGTTATAATAAGAAGATTGATGAACTCACACACCTTCTTCAAAAGAATAACATTAATCTGCCCTCATCAGTGTCTTCTACTTCTTCTTCATCATCTCATTCGGTAGCCCCATCATCATCTCATTCAGAGAACACAGGATCTACATCTAGGCTACACAAAATGAAAGGACAAGCACTCTTGGCCTCTCCAAGTCTTGAATCACATAGATGGCTTCTTGATTCAGAGGCATCTCATCATATGGCATATTCTATGGATATGTTCTCTTCTTTTGAGCCTTGTAATTCACCTCATATTTTGATGGGTAACAATACATATATGAAGGTAAGTGGGAAGGGTTTTATTGATAGGGGGGAAGGGACTTTCAATGATGTACTTTTTGTTCCTTCCTTATCCACTAATCTCCTTTCTATTTATTGAATTACTCATGGGGGTCAAGGTAAAACAGTCGAGTTCACTCTTGATAGGGTGTACATAAGGGACTTGGAGACTAGGAATATTGTTGCTATCAGGATGGTTGATCATTCATCTCAAGTATATTCCTTTTCACATTTTGCTTCAGAATATGATAATGTTCCTTTGACTGCATCGCACACTCCATTGAGTGTGAACCATCTTAGTGAGGAGAAGTTTGGTCATCTACACCTTGGTATTCTAGAGACTAGTGCTGAGCTTCCTACTCCTCCACCTCCTGCTTCTTCAACCATTGATGCTTCTATTCAATAGGATGATTATAGTTTTTTATATCTTGCTTTGTGGGATGAATATTTGACAGGTATTTCTAACTTGTTCATGGAGTCTCATATTGTAGATTTGGAGGACACACTTGAGGGGATTTCTCTCCTCTTTGATAACAGTTTCAGCACAACTGTTATACCATTTATTTTGTCTTTGGAGATTGACATTCATGAGTCTCCTTATTCACTTGATTTTTCAGGTTTCTTGGTTGAGTGTGACCATGATTATGTTGTGACTTATTCAAGCTTGGAGGCTCTTCATCAGTTTTTAGAGGCATACATGTTGAGCATTCATTTGTCCTCCGTTTAGTTGGACATGGAGTGGCTTCATCATCAACTTATGATAATGTTTCTTCCTAAGGGAAGATGTGTTGCTTGCAGACATTGGATCATCTTTTATTTTCAGTCATTCTTCATCAACATTGGAGCTTCTTCATTGTGGGGGGATATCTTATCTCTCTACTTCCCTCTTATGGGGGGGTCATTGATTGTATATACATGATGGATGTAGTCCTTGGCGGGTATCATTGAGTCCTCGATACATCATGTTTGTTTTGTTTTGTTTTCTCTCTTTTGGAGAGGAGTTTTGTCCCATTGGGTTTTCTCCTTTTCTCCACTTGTGAGAGATTGATTGCATTGATTGCATTTGCATTTGTAAATGGGTACCTAACATGGCCTAGTAGTCGAGACCCATAGTCATAGTCATTGCATAGTTTGCATAATAATCTTCTCCCTAAGTTGCACTTAAGGGGGGTGTTGGTGTGAATAAATGTCTTGTACCTAGATAATTCATTCACTAGGTAATTAGGGGACATATTTACACGGTTAAGTTTACTTAGGATATAAGATTCTTTCTAGAAGTCTTAGTTGAATTTTCTAGAACTTATCTTATCTAACTAGGATTGCATGATTCCTAGGTAGTTAGTTGTCTCATGTCATAGGATTAAGACACTTGTCATGATCTTGTCTAATCCTATCTCTCAACCTTGCCTTTATAAGCAAGGCATATCACGTACATTTGCATTCAATCATATTCAACCATTAATCAATCTTGCAATGTGAAGCAAGCTTTCTTGCCATTCTCTCCCTTGTGGAAGTGGTTTTGGTCTAGCAACTATTCCTTGGGGTGTTGGGGAGTCACCATTTAATCCCACACCTTCAATAATATATCATTAAAAGGACATCTTTTAACAACTAATAACTTATTTTTCAAAAAATCAACATATAACACAATTACCGACTCAAAATATTATGCTTCATTTTGATGGAGCTCACATTATAAATAATGCTAAATAATAATTATTTTTTAAATAATAAATAAATAAACTAAAACAATTACAAAATTGAGACAGACACTTGAGAGGCCAAGCAAATTCCTAGTAATAAGATGTTTTTTATACTCATTATTTATGAGGAATTTCCTTACAACCAAAGAGGCCAAGCAAACTCTTAATATGCTAATACATAATATATAACTAAACATGAATAAATTGATTATCAGTGCATTTGATATTAAGCAGAATTTTATTCTACAATCGAAAAAGTATCCACCTTGTACTTCCCATGTTGGTGCCACATTGGATTCCATTAAAGCCAATTCTAATTGGATCTACTGCTCTGTATTTTTAGGCCTCATTTTAGGGCGATATATAGTTATATTTGAGAATTAGTCTATAGTACACTAGTTTTTTTAATCTTCCACTACCCACATAATTTATGATTTCTACATCAAAGGTGGAAGAAACATTGGATCCAAAATATGAAAAAAACACATTTCTACTTTCATCAAATTTCACTGATTTCTATGATGGCTTCTCTCCTGTGAGTCCATAAGGACATACATCTCTTCCTCATTAATATCCTTTTGGATTTTCCAAGTGTACCCTTCTCCTCCTCTTATGTTCCCATTTTTAAACCATAGGAACTCTTGAACAACCTCTTTCATGGAAGGTCGCCTCTGCACATCCACATCTAGACAAGCTTCTGCTAAATTAGCCACACTTGTCATGGATTCAGTTTGATCCATTCCCATTAAATGGGGATCAAATATTTCATGAAGGAGACCCTGGCCTTTTTCAGACAGGAACAACGCTATCAAGTTACATTGCTTTATTGCTTTGTTTGCAGACAAAGGTTTCATGCTGGTTAAGAGCTCCACCATTACGACTCCAAAGTTGTAGACGTCTGATTTGTGTGTGAACTGAACAGTCAAGAAGTAGTGTGGATCCAAATACCCAAATGTCCCCTTCACTCTGGTAGTCAGAGGGGTATTGTCCGTTGGAATTGGACGGGACAAACCAAAGTCTAATAACTTTGGAGAGCATGTGGAGTCAAGTAAAATATTTGCAGACTTAATATCTCTATGCACAATTGGAACCAATGTAGAAGAATGCAGGTAAGCTAGTGCTTCTGTAGTGTCTATTGTTATCTGTAACCTCGTATTCCATGTCAAGCATTCCATCCCATACTTTCCATGGATATGATCAGATAGTGTGCCATTGGAGACATACTCGTAGACCAGTAAAGGGATCCCAGTTTCCAAGCAACAGCCGAGAAGTTTTATGACGTTTCTGTGATCAATTTGAGACAAAATTATAACTTCATTGATGAATTGATTGATTTGTTCCTCATCAACTTCTTTGCATTTCTTTATGGCCACCATTCGGCCTTCTGCTAGTTTTCCTTGGTAAACATATCCAAAACCTCCAACTCCCACTTTAAGGTCGTCGCAGAAATTATTGGTTGCCTTTATGAGCTCTGCTTCTAAGAAAATAGTGGCTTTCCTCCGCCCTTTGTTTGAAGAGATGTATTCCTGCAGCAGAAGGCCTCTGTTTTGGAGAAAGTTCTTTCTTCTTAGAAGCTTTTGTTTCCTTTTCTTCACTGCCCAAACTATGACCCCTGCAATGAAAGATCCTCCTACCAATGATGAAAAGTTTCCTACTTGACAAACTAGCAATATTCATCAGCCACTATTGAAGAGTTTTACAATTTATTGCAGATAGTTATTATTCAAATTCTGCATAACATTAACAAAAATTAGAATTAGAGAATACCTATAAGTAGAGGTTTGACAATGCTGGCCTTTTCTGTGCAAATCTTTCTACCGTTGCCTTCTCCTTTCGTGTAGGAGCAGTTGAAACTACCCTCCAAGTTCTGACATATTCCCACCAGTGGTGGAATGTAGTCATTCAATGTCGAATCAACACATTCATCAATATCTGCAAGATTTAATTTTAATTAATTTTTTTACATTAGCTCTGCAAATAAAATCTAAAAAGAAAAACTCAGTTCCCACTTCCCATTGGTTTACTTTGATAGAAAGAGCAAAGAAAAAATATAAAACAGAAACAAATTGCTACCAAAAAAAAAAAAAACTTTTATTCATTAACTTGGTTTATGCCAAAATGGCTACAACAACTACTTAGATAGATGCACACAATCTGTCAACAATGACAACAAAAGAAACTACTATTCAAAACAACAAATTAAGATGGAAATAAACAACAATTTGGCTGGCAGATTTCAAGAGATTTTACAAACTTTGGGAAACAAGAAACTGCGAGAAATAGAGGGAGAAATTAGAAAGTTTCTTCCAACACTCCCCCTTAATTTCAACCATCAACAACTCCCAAATTTTGTCTTAGATATTCAAAGCTATCCTTTGGTAATGCCTTGGTAAAAATGTCTGCCAATTGATCTTTAGATTTACAAAATTCAAGATAGATTTCTCCATTGTTGACCAATTCTCTGATGAAATGGTACCTCATATCAATATGCTTGCTCCTTTAGTGAAATACATGATTTTTGGACAATGCAATGGCTGACTTGTTATCACAAAGGATTGGTGTTGGTTCATCTTGATTATGCAACAAATTTGACAAAATTTGACGCATCCAAATTTCTTGACATGTTGCAGTAGTTGCGGCTACATATTCTGCTTCGGTTGAAGAAATTGTCACTACAGGTTGCTTCTTTGATGCCCATGAGACAACTCCCGATCCAATATGAAATATATTTCCTGTTGTAATTTTCCTGCCATCTATGCTACCTACAAAATCACTATCAGTATAACCAATCAAATCAAAATTGTTAGTTTTGGAATATAGAATTCCATATCCTATTGTTCCTGCAACTAATCTAAGTATTCTCTTCCCAACTTGCCAGTGAGAATTTTGAGGTGAATCCATGAACCTTGCAATCAAACTTACACCATACATAATATCGGGCCTTGTAGTTGTAAGATACATTAAACTACCAACAAGATTTTTAAATTTGGTTGGATCAACATTTGACCCCTTATCCTCTTTGCTCAACTTTGTTCCTGTGAGAACTGGAGTTGGTGCAAGATTACAATTCAATATTTTAAATATTCTTAATACATCCTTGGCATATTTGGACTGACAAATAAAAATTCCCTTATCTGTTTGAACATCTTCAACACCTAAAAAGTATCTCATCAAGCTAAAATCTGTCATTTCAAACTCTTTCATCATATCTGACTTAAACATGTCCACAAACAAATTTCCACTGAAAATCAAATCATCAACATACATACATACAATCAAAATTTGACCTTCATCATTAGTCTTTATATACAATGTAGGCTCACTATTGCTTCTTCTAAATCCATTACTTATCAAATATGAATCAATTCTACTATACCAAACCCTAGGTGCCTCTTTCAATCCATAAAGTTCCTTTTTTAATTTATAAACCTTATTTTCATGACCATGAACTTCATAACCAGGGGGTTGTAAAACATAAACCTCTTCATCAAGAAAACCATTTAAGAAAGCTGATTTTACATCCATCTAAAAAACATTCCAATTATTATGTGCAACTATTGCTAGAACAGTTCTAATTGTGTCTAACCTTGCAACTGGAGCAAAAGTTTCATTATAGTCAATCCCATACTGCTATGAAAACCCTTTTGCAACTAATCTTGCTTTATGTTTTACAATTTTTCCTTCAACATTAAATTTAGTTTTATAGACCCATTTAAATCCTATGCAATCTTTACCTTCAGGTAAATCTACTAACTCCCATGTTTTATTTCTTTCAATAGAGTCTATTTCCTCATCCATTTCCTTAATCCAATTATCATCTTTTACTGCTTCTTCAAAATAAACAGGATCACTAACAAATAAAGCAAAATTTGAATTCACAATTTCATCTCCTTTATCATATATTTCTTTTAAGCTTTTTGTTTTCTTTGCTTTGCACCTTTTTCTTAATGAAGCAAGTGTTGTATCTGATTCATCACTTAAATTTGAATTTGAATTAGAAAGATTTGGATGGGAGGATGATATACCTTGCATAATATTTCTTGGTGGAGTACTTGGTGGTGTTTGACCATCTTTTTCTTTTGGTTCCTCCTCACTATCATGTATAGGTGCTCCACCTGAGACTATTTTGTCATTTGAATCCCATGATTCTTCTTCCTTAAATTCAACATCTCTACTAACGATCAATTTCTTTGTAATTGGATTATACAACCGGTAAGCTTTTGATTGCTCATCATAACCAATAAAAATACATTTTTCACTTTTATCATTTAATTTCCTTCTTAATTCATACGACACAAGAGAATAAGCAACACACCCAAAAATTCTAAAATGAGAGATAGCATGCTTCTTACTATTCCAAGCTTCTTGGGGGATTTTATCCCTCACACTCTTTGTAGGACTCCTATTCATAATGTACACAACACATGCCACTGCTTCTGCCCACAAATCACTGGATAAATTTTTGGCCTTCATTGAATGCTTCTGGCCATATCCATTATAGTCATGTTCTTCCTTTCAACTACTCCATTATGCTGTGGTGTATACCTTGTTGTAAACTATTTCTTAATTCCATGATATCTGCAAAAATCCAAAAATTCATTAGAACTGAACCCGCCACCCCTATCAGATCTAAGTACCTTAATGTAGAATCCACTTTGTTTTTCTATCAAAACTTTAAACTCCTTGAATTTATCAAATGCTTCAGACTTTTGCTTAAGAAAGTATATCCATGTCTTCCTGCTGAAATCATCAATAAATGTTAGGAAATATAAATTGCTTCCTAAAGATGGAGTTTGCATTGGCCCACATATATCGGTGTGAACTAATTCTAATGGTGTCTTTGCTTTGTATGAAATTTTTACTGGAAAACTCGCTCTATGTTGTTTTGCTAAGATACAACTTTCACAAGTACTAGTTGGATGATCTATAACTGGTAAACCTCTCACCACATTTTTCTTTTGCAATAAACTTAAACCTCCAAAATGAAGGTGGCCATACCTTAAGTGCCTAAGCCATGTCTGATCTAAGCACACTATTTTGAAATTAATTTCCTCCTTTCCTTGAATACAATTAATTTGAAGGGGGAACATTCTGTTTTGTGTTATTTTGACCCTTGCAATTAATCTACCATTAGGATTTCTATCCAGAATTGTACATTCATCATTTTAAAAGTGAACTCTGTACCCTTTTTGCATTAATTGACCAACACTCAACAAATTATGTTTTAAACCAGGTACAAAGAAAACATCATCAATGTGTCTCTTTTCACCACTCTTAGTCATGATATTAATGATTCCTTTCCCAGTTACATATACTCTACTATCATTTCCCAATTTTACTTCTGATTTTATAGAATCATCCAAACTAGCAAATAATTTTTTGTTTCCTATCATATGGTTGCTACAACCACTGTCTAAAAACCATACATCATTAGAGCTTTCTTGAGCCACATTACAAGTTATGAGTAAACTTCCAGAATTATTAGCAGATACATCTATGTAATTTTCCTTTTGCTTATCCACTTCAACTTGTTTGATTCTACATTCATTTGCAAAATGACCATATTTCTTACAATAGTGACACTATATGTGTGATTTATCATACCTTGATGATTGAAACTGATTTCTTCCATGTCCTCTATTGTTGAAATTTTGATAAGACGAGTTGTTTCTTTCTCCTTGATCTGAACTTGTGTGTTCACTTCTTCCTCTTCCCCTTCCTCTGAAGTTTGATCTTCCTCTACCTCTTCCTCTTCCAAATGATACCTGTGTTCTGAAAGCACTCTCCAAAGAAGAATTGCTATTTCAATTCATTCTAGTTTCATGAGAAAACAAAGATCCCATCAATTCATCTATTGGCATTTGAGATAAATCTTTTGATTCTTCAATTGCAACCACTATTGCATCAAATTTGTTAGGAAGGCTTCTAAGAACCTTTTCCATCACCTTTTGATCATATACATTTTCACCATGTATCTTCATTTGATTTACAATATTCATTACATTACTGAAAAATTGATCTACAGATTCTGATGAACTCATTTGAAGATTTTCAAAATTCCTTCTTAAAATCTGTAATTTTGCAACTTTTACTTTAGTTGTCCCTTGGTATGAATTTCTAAGATTTCCCAAGCTTGCTTAGAACTAGTTGCATTAGAAATTCTAGAAAACAAAGTTTCATCCATTGCTTGTTGAATAAGAAACAAAGCCTTAGAATCTTTCTTTTTCTTTTCCTTAAGATCATCTTTTTGTGTTAGTGACAAAGTAGACAAATCTTGAGGTTGTACAAACCCATTTTGAACAAACTCCCACAAATCTTGTGAACAAAATAATGTCCTCATTTTTATTGCCCATGTATCATAATTTTTACTTGTAAATATTAGAATTTGGGGCTGAGTTAAATTACTACTAGATGCCATGATGTTATCTCCCCTTCTTGATCTGCACTTATCTTATTTTTGTACAAAAAATCCTTTCAAATCATTTCTTTATATCAAATCCATAAAAGAGTTTCAAGAAAATACAAAAAGACATATAAATGACTCCAAGACTTAACAGTTTCAACACACAATAGCTACAACAATGATCACACATTTTCCTTCTCTTCGTTAGCAGCTTTCAACCTTCTGAAATCTTCATCCCTAATCATCTAGCTTTGATACCAATCTGATAGAAATAGCAAAGAAAAAATATAAAACAGAAACAAATTGCTACAACAAAAAACACAAACTTTTATTCATTAACTTGGTCCATGCCAAAATGGCTACAACAACTACTTAAATATATGCACTCAATCTATCAAAAATGACAACAAAAGAAACTAATATTCAAAACAACAAATTAAGATGGAAATAAACAACAATTTGGCTGGCAGATTTCAAGAGATTTTAGAAACTATGGGAAACAACAAACTGCGGGAAATAGAGGGAGAAATTAGAAAGTTTCTTCCAACATACTTGTTTTCAACTAGAATCAAATTGTTGAAGCTGGTGATTAATTCACCCCCCACTTAATAAGATTGTTTATTCTTTCATTTGTTTTAATTAGGTAAATTCCCTCTTCTTTGGGTAACATTTTGAGTATTTAAGATTTTCTCTTCCTTCAAAGTTACCTAGGATTTGTACCAGCTCTCATTAGTTGTGATGAGCTACATGTAGCACGTTGAAAGCATTTGCTTTTCCTACTCGTGATCGTCTAAGTCAACATGAACTAGTTTACCTTTGTTTGTGAACTGTAATAAATTAATTTGTCTTGTAGTTTGAATCTATCATAAGAGAAATTAGATCAACAAGAAGAGTTTGATGAATGTGTTGATTTGACATTGAATCTATCATATTAAACATGCCCTTGGTTAGTTCAAATATTTTCATTTTAAGGTGAGGCGTAGGGCTTAAACTATAATCCTCGTTCTTTATAATAAGCAAATCTAAGATTGGCTCTACAGAAAGTATAGTATACTCTCACAAGACAAGAGACAGTATTCTCGTGATAGGGTACACCTAATTGTTCTTAACCATGAGAAACTCTTTCAGATCATCTAGGTTTCTTAGCAATTCAAATTGTCAGTGAGCCAACCCTTCTTCTATCTTCTTTCTTCTAGGAAATGAGTCTTTTAGTAGTGTGCCCTTCTTTCTTTTAGGTAGTGAGTCTATTGTATTGGATATTGCTATTAATTTATATTGTGAGCTAATCCACATCATGGTTTTTCCCTTCTTGGGTTTTCCACGTAAATTTGGTGTTCTTATGTGTTTGAATTACTATTTCATATGTTTACATTCTACTAATGGATGATAAGGGTTTAAGGGCTATTAAAGATCTGAATGTTAATGAGGGTTTTGATGCTTTAAAGCGTACAACTGATTCACCCCCCTCTTAGTTGTCCTGTGCATCTAACAATATAGATCAATTTATTTTCATTGCATTTATATTCTCGACCTTATTTTCTATCACAATTGAAACACAACTCTTTTGCTCTCTTCTCCTCAATTTGTTGTGGAGTAACCCTGGTAGGTTAAGGCAATGATTTTGTAGGAGAGCTCCTTTCTCTTATGTTTATAATCCCTTGTTGCCTATTAGCAAAAAAATTCTCCTCAACTTGTCATCCATAACCATCACTTGTGATAGGATTATGGTTGGAAAAAATGTACCTCATATTTTATGTTGTCCTTTAAACCTCCTAGAAATAATTCCTTCAAATTTTCTTCTATAACATTCTCCACTCTTAGATAAAGGGCTTGAAATTGATGAGTAGAGTCCTTGACCATACATGTTTTCTTTAATTTAATGAGTTGGTAAAAGTAGCCATCCATAAAGTTATCTCCATAATGGGTAGCAAGTTCCTCTTAAAAAATTGGCCATGTGACCACACAACCCTTCTTTCTCTTCTCATCACATAACCAATGATACCAAATAAATTGGTTTAGTTCCAAGTATAATGATGCCATAGCCACCTTTTTTTGACTTGGAGCATGATGAAGATTAAAGAATTGCTCCATTTGGCAAGGCCAATTGGTTGGATCCTTGCCATCAAACTTTCTCATATCCAACTTGGGTATGAATTGCCTAGGCATAGGATTATTAAAGATATGATCCTTCTTGAGATTTGATTCTAGCCCAAAAAATTCATATCCAACAAAAGCATTATTTTCCACCTTATTAGGCGATTCTTCCCCCTTATACTTCATCCCTTGAATAAGTGTGTCCAACTTCCTATAAAATTTATTCATATCATTCCTCATTGATGAAACTTCACCCTTAACCTTATTGATTTCATCATTAGGCTTAATATCCTTAATTTCTACATCATCCTTATCTAAAGATTTCCCAGGTGTGGTAGCATTCTTTTTGCATCTTGTTGTAGGCCACGTCATGATGGAAGAAAATAATTTTACAATAAATCACACAAATAAATTCAAAATAATCTAAATTTTTTATTGTAACTTATCGAGGCTACATTGCACTTTCCCAAAAAATCTCCCAAAAAATAGGTGTTTTGTAGCCTTGAGAGTGAATTTATTGGGAATCCTAATTTTATAATAAATCACTTAATTTTGCTTTAATTCCTCAAAAATATGGATTTTAGGCTCCTCTCTTACTTCTTAAAAAACCCACTAAAAATAAGAAACAAATTCAACAAGATTTGGGAGATATGTGCTTTCCAAATAAATTGGAAAGAAACCCAAGTTCTATAATAAATCGCTCAATTGTGCTCTAATTCCTCTGAAATATGGACTATAGCTGCTTGAATATTCTCTTTAAAAACCCTTTAAAAAATCACCAAAATTTGAAATATATACACTTCCTAAAATGACCTCCAAAATTGAGAAAATGCCTTGCCTTCACAATGCCAAGATCATGCTCTGATACTACTTTTTTATGAAATAACTTGCACAATGAAAGATCTAATATGAAATACGTTGCAAATAATTGATAATAACTAAGAATAATAGGACACTTCGATGGGGCAAACCTCCAAATATATCTAATGAGAACACAATTCACAATTTGATGATCAAATAAGACTCACTACCTCCTATATATCCTACTTATGCCTAATAATATCACCTAGACTGACTTAGATAATCCTATATAAGCCTTAGGCTGACCTAATTAACTAAATAAGAATATAACAATGATAGTATGACTCAATTAAGAGTTAAGAAAGCCACAAGTTGACTATTCATAACCCTATGTACTCTAATATTAAGGGCGTAGTAATATTGAGTAGTCAAACTAACATTTGCAAGCCTTTGAACTTTCTCATCAACAACATCTGATAGATCTCAATCAATTAACAAGTCTTCCATCTTCAACTTCCACATCTCTAAATTGTTACTATAAATTTTCTCTACCTCTATTTTTCCTAATGTACTTGCTATCTAAATAATTATTACAACAAAAAAACAATATATTTTTCATAGATGCTCATTCAATATTAGTTTAGCTCAAAAAACCCAACAAACCACTTTTGAAACCAAAGGTGATCAAGTTCTAATACCATTTGTAAGAAATTTAGGGTTTGGAAAATAACTTCCTACACGAAACGTGAGAGGAGAATATGCAAAACTTTTCAAATTTGATTTAGTTCTTATAGAAATAAGCTAGGGTTGCAAAAACAACTTCTACACTAAACCTTCAGAGGAGAATACATAAAACTTTTCAAATTTAATTTAATTATTACAAAAATAATGTAGAAACACATTTAAAAATAACACTATGCAATAAAATTTTGCACAGTGATTCACATGGGCAAAACCCTTTTGAAAAAAAAACCCTACATTTCAAAGTAGCTCAATATACTAATAAATAATCTTCAAGGTTACAATATACTTGCAAGGCAAACTTGTATAGGAGTTTCAACAATATACAAGGAGTAATACTAGTAGCATTCTGAAACACTTGCAAACATGCAAAATCACAACCTACAAACTATTATCCCAAAGCCTCAATATATAGGCAAATATAATACAAGATATCATAAATGGTATCATAAACCAAATTTTAATACTATGGATCAAAACTAAGAGCAAAAATCGATCATATAGACTCAAAAATAGTTCATAAAAACATAGGCATAAATTCTTACGCCCCTCACACATGTAGAGCCTCCAAGAATAGTCTATAGCTCCCACCTTGTAAGGAACTTATTATATTTTGTCATATATGTTGGTCATCACATTCAAAGTAACCTCCCGTATTTTTGACTTTTACAATCATTATTGAATTTCTTATAACATCTTAAAAAATAGACCTTCCATAATATATCATTAAAAGAACATTTTTTGACAACTAATAATTTATTTTCCAAGAAATCAACAGATAACACAAGTGCCAACTCAAAATTTCATTTTTGATGGAGCTGAATTATTTAATAGTATACATTATAAGTAATGCTAAATAATAATAATTTTTTAAATAATAAATAAATAAACTAAAAAAATTACAAAATTGAGACAGCTAATTTCCCAGACACTTGAGAGACCAAGCGAATTCCTAGTAACAAGATGTTTATTTATACTCATTATTTGTGAGGAATTTCATTACAACAGAAGTTGCCAAGCAAGGTCTTAATATGCTAATACACAATATATCACTAAACATGAATAAATTGATTATCACTGCATCTAATATTAAGTAGAAGTTTATTCTGCAATCGAAAAAGTATCCACCTTGTACTTCCCATGTTGGTGCCACATTGGATTCCATTAAAGGCAATTCTAACTGGATCTACTGCTCTGTATTTTCAGGCCTCATTTTAGGGCGATATCTAGTTATATTTGAGAATTAGTCTACAGTACACTGCAGTTTTTTATCTTCCACTACCCACAGAATTTATGCTTTCTACATCAAAGGTGGAAGAAACATTGGATCCAGAATATGAATAAAACACATTGCTACTTTCATCAAATTTCACTGATTTTCTATGATGGCTTCTCTCCTGTGAGTCCATAAGGACAGACGTCTCTTCCTCATTACTATCCTTTTGGCTTTGCCAAGTATACCCTTCTCCTCCTCTTATGTTCCCATATTTTATCCACAGGAGCTCTTGAACAACCTCCTTCATGGAAGGTCGCCTCTGCACATCCACATCTAGACAAGCTTCTGCTAAATTAGCCACACTTGTCATGGATTCAATTTGATCCATTCCCATTAAACGAGAATCAAATATTTCATGAAGGAGACCCTGGCCTTTTTTAGACAGAAACAAGGCTGTCAAGTTACGTTGCTCTTTTACTCTGTTTACAGACAGAGGTTTCATGCTGGTTAAGAGCTCCACCATTACGACTCCAAAGCTGTAGACGTCTGATTTGTGTGTGAGCTGAACAGTCACGAAGTAGTGTGGATCCAAATACCCAAATGTCCCCTTCACTCCGGTAGTCAGATGGGTATTGTCCGTTGGCATTAGACGGGACAAACCAAAGTCTGATAACTTTGGAGAGCATGTGGAGTCAAGTAAAATGTTTGCAGACTTAATATCTCTATGCACAATTGGAACCGATGTAGAAGAATGCAGGTAAGCCAGTGCTTCTGCAGTGTCTATTGTGATCTGTAACCTCGTATTCCATGTCAAGCATTCCATCCCATCCTTTCCATGGATATGATCAGATAGTGTGCCATTGGAGACATACTCGTAGACCAGTAAAGGGATTCGAGTTTCCAAGCAGCATCCCAGAAGTTTTATGACGTTTCTGTGATCAATCTGAGACAGAATTATAACTTCATTGATGAATTGATCGATTTGTTCCTCATCAACTTCTTTGCATTTCTTTATGGCCACCATTCGGCCTTCTGCTAGTTTGCCCCTGTAAACATATCCAAAACCTCCAACTCCCACTTTAAGGTCGTCGGAGAAATTATTGGTTGCCTTTATGAGCTCTTCTTCTGAGAAAATAGTGGCTTTCCTCCGCCCTCTGTCTGAAGAGATGTATTCCTGCAGCAGAAGGCCTCTGTTTTGGATAAAGTACTTTCTTCTCAGAAGCTTCTGTTTACTTTTCTTCACTGCCCAAACTATGGCCCCTGCAATCAAAGATCCTCCTACCAGCGACGAAAAGACTCCTGCTTGACAGAATAGCAATATTTATCAGCCACTGTTGAAGAGTTTTACAATCTATTGCGGTTAGCTATTATTCAAATTCTGCATAACATTAACAAAAATTAGAATTAGAGAATACCTATAAGCAGTGGTTTGGCTATGCTGGCCTTCTCTATGCAAATCTTTCTACCGTCGCCTTCTCCTTTCGTGCAGGAGCAGTTGAAACTACCCTCCAAGTTGTGACATGTTCCCACCGGTGGTGGAATGCAGTCATTCAATGTCGAATCAGCACATTCATCAATATCTGCAAGATTTAATTTTAAGTAATTTTTTTACATTAACTCTGCAAATAAACTATGAGAAAAAAACTCAGTTCCCACTTCCCACTGGTTTACTTGTTTTCAACTAGAATCAAATCGCTGAAGCTGATGATTAATCCATCCCCCCACTTATTAAGATTGTTTATTCTTTCATTTTTTTAATTAGGTAAATTCCCTCTTCTTCGGGTAACATTCTGCGTATTTAAGATTTTCTATTCCTTCAAAGTTACCTGGGATTTGTACCAGCTCTCATCGGTTGTGATGAGCTGCATGTAGCACGTTGAAAGCATTTTTTATCCATTTGGAAGCCCATTTACTTTTTCTACTCGTGATCGTCTAAGTCAACATGAACTAGTTTACCTCTGTTTGTTAACTGTAATAAATGAATTTGTCTTGCAGTTTCAATCTATCATAAGAGAAATTAGATCAGCAAGAAGAGTTGACTTACAACAATAGTAAACATGCCCTTGGTCAGTTCAAAGATTTTGATTTTAAGTTGAGGCGCAGGGCTTAAAATATAATCCTCGTTCTTTATAATAAGTAAATCTAAGTTTGGCTCTGCAGAAAGTATAGTATACTCTCAGGAGACAGGAGACGGGATTCCCGTGACAGGGTACACCTAATTGTTCTTAACCGCGAGAAACTCTTTCAGATCATCCAGGTTTCTTAGGATGCCTCATGTCAATTTTGGCTGTGGAGAAAATCTTCGACAGAAAATATACGAACTGCTAGGATGCATGGGATCCAGGGCCACAGGTACACCTAATTGTAACTAAGAATAAGGAACTACTACTGTTTGAACTAACCTGTGTTTCTTAGTATGCCTAAAATCAAGGTCGGCTATGGACTCGAGAGAAATTATTTAACAAAAAAATATACCAACTCTACAGGGGTCCCGGCGAGCAGGGCTAATTGTACTAGTTGTGACGAACAATTTCAGCCCTCTGAAGGGGAAAAGCTCAATAATCTCAGCTTTATACCAGGCAAGAGGGGTTTGCTCTACATAAAGCGAAAAGGATTGGGTTTAGGTTATATTGTCTTTGTTATGGTGTGTGGTTGTATAGTTTGAAGCTTTTCCAGTCTGAGTATGAACCAACTATTGCGGAATATTTGCAGGGAAATTGTTCTACTGAATATGAAATTTCTATCACTACAACCATTAAAAGTCCAGAGAAAATAATCATTGCAAAACAGCACCATTAGGCAAGAAAGATGACCGAACAAGTATCACCTGGGGAGAACTTTAGCCCAGAAAAATAACCCAAAAACACACACAAAGTTTAGTACCATACCAGTGCACTGGAGGCCTCCCTGGTAGCCATCACCCTCATACCCATCATCACATACGCACACCTTGTAGTCGGGCATGCCGATAACGTCTTGGCAATGAGCATGGTTGGAGCAGGTGAGATTATCCTTTCGATTGGCAGTGGAACAAATATCAGTTTTGTTAACATTGATACCCCAATCGATCTTAAGGCCATAAGTACCAGCCCCAAATTTTCTTTTATGAGACTCGTCTATCGTGAAGGTCGTCGGATCAAGTATGGTAGAGAAAACACACTTGCCAGATGGCGGATTCGCATAGGGCTTCGCCTCAAGACTTACTTTTCTCCAATTCTCCATGAAGGTAGTTTGGCAGCAACCAAACCCATTACAGTCAGGGTCATTGATTTTCAAACACGAAGCTGCACACGTTCCTCCAACACTTTTATTCAACGAGGCAGGGGTATCAGAGAAAAACGATCCGTTGGCATAACAACCAACTGATGCAAACACATTGGAACCCGATATTGTGAAAGGGCCCGGCCTGGGAAGTGAAAAGTTTTGTTTTCCAGTCTGCAAGACGTTGCAACTAAAGGCTTTCAGATGAGTCACGTTGATTAGCAGAGAGTCGTATGAGAGATTTAAGACCTGGTATTTGCCTGTAGGCGTGGAAATAAATGGAATTCTCCCCTCTCCAAATGTGGAGTTACGTTCACATACTAGAGAGAAGTTGGATGCCCCGCAATTAGATCCGTTGATGTTGAAGGGATAATTTATCTTGAGATACCCGCATCTCTGTGGATAGTAGCAACCATTATCTCCTCTTACGAAATACAAGAAGTAGCATGCCATGCAAAGAACAGTAATAAACTTCATCATTCTTTTGGCTGGGAGAGAAGTTGTGGGCACTGTGGAAAGGTGTATATACAGACCAGATTGCTGAAACATTCAATGACTTCATTATTTATGTCAAGCAGGCGAGGGTTTTTGGCAAACTAGATTCCTAAATTGGTCACTGTTAGGTAGAAGTTTTAAGAACTGTCAAAGTCATGTTGAAAAGTATACATTCAAAAGTACTCGAGAAAAGTCTCTACTGCATTTACAAACAAATTAGGCTAAGCGTCGTTGAAAATTCCACCTTACGCTTTAAACACCAGTTGTGGCTCTCGATGGTGCAAAGGGAACGATAAGATTTTTATGTGTTTTCTATATTAGTCAAGATGAAAATAATATCTTTGATTCAAATTAATTGATTCACATACGTGTATCTTCCATGAGAATGAAATAGTCCATTTAATACTTTCTGCATCCACAAGATGTTCACAAGAGTAAAGCATTGAGATTCTTTAAGAGGTTGCCAATTCTGATATTACTTTGATTCAAGGACATTTGATCATGAAGTTTTGTTGAGATCAAGCCCACTTTACACAGTCTCATTTATAAAATTTATAAAATTTTAGGGTCATACTTTATGAACTATTCATTGCAAACCCTTTTAACTCATTAATTGACAAATAAAACATATTAATACATAAATTTTCACATATCAAAAACATTTTTAATATAATTTATGTAATAATAAATAAATTATGTGAAAACTTTTTTAACTTTTAAATATTATTCAATTTGTATTTATCTTGTATAATTTCTTTATTAATATTTTATAATATAATAATATTATTAATATATTATTTCATATAAATTATAAGAGTATAATTTTAATTAAATAACATGATAGTAATTGTTTCATAACTTTATTAATCTAAAAGTTAAATATTATTCAATTTGTATTTATCTTGTATAATTTCTTTATTAATATTTTATAATATAATAATATTATTAATATATTATTTCATATAAATTATAAGAGTATAATTTTAATTAAATAACATGACAGTCTGCCATTGCTCAGAATACTTTGGATAAAAAGGTATTTTCTTTTGCTCGCATTTGTGTTGAAATTGATTTAAATAATCCATTGCCAGATTCTTTGGAGATTTGTACTGGCTCTGTCTTGTGGATTCAACAGTTAGATTATGAGTCCCTTCTTTTCCGTTGTCGTTTTTGTCATGAGTATGGACACCTTCAATCCCAGTGTCCTCGGGCATCCAGAACGGTTGGGGTCTCTTCTTCTCCATCATCGGGACCTTTGGTGGAGAAGGCAAATAAAAGCAAGGTGTTTGTGGATGAAGGGGGAAAGGCTGAGAGAAGGCCTGATAAGGATGGCTTCACTCCCGCTAAACCGAAAGCTAAGGGGAGAGGTCAGAAGCGACCCTATAAGGATAAGCAGAGTGATTAGGAATTCAATCGCTTTGAGGTTTTGGATAATCAGGCCTTGGAGGAGGGGATTCCTATTGAGATTTTGTCTGGGGCCACTGGTATGGATACAGGGCTGGAATAGGCAATTGTTGTTAGGGACACTTCTCTGCCTTTGGAACAGGGAGGGTCTGGGCCTTCTGACACTCTTGCTGGTTTACATGATGATATTATATTAGTGGACTTAGCTAAGGAGGCGTTGTCTTCAGGCAAAGGTCGGGGATCAACTTCTTATCTGGGAGTGCTACAATGCCCTCTTAAGAAGGGGCATTTTGATAAGTCTCCTAAAGTTGGTTGCAAGAAGGATGTAGACAAGATTAAATCTACTGGGGATTTGTTGGTGGAATTGGGCTCTGTTAAGACCTTGGACGCCCACTTTGCTCAACCTTCCCCATGATTATTCTTTCTTGGAATGCAAGGGGGATGAATAGCGCCTCCCGTCAAAAAGCTATTCAGGATTTGATTGGGGTTCATTCTCTAGATATTTTGTGTGTGTAGGAGACTAAGCTTCAGGTGGACTGCATGCTTCAATATGCTCCTCGTATTTGGTTTTCTAGTTAGTGTCAGTGTATTGGCTCTAGGGGAAGTTATGGAGGTTTGGCACTTTTTTGGGATCCTCGTAAGGTTGTTCCTCGCTGGTGGATTTCTAGCCATTCCTCTATCTCAGTGGTGGCCTCGGTTTTGGACTCTAGTGAGACTATTTTGGTTAGCAATGTTTATGCTCCGGTTGACATCCGTGGTAAAAGCCAACTTTGGGCCCATATCACATTTGTTAGGTCTTGTGCTCCTTATTTGCCTTGGATCTTAGCTGGTGATTTCAATTCTGTCTTGTGTCTGGATGAGAAAAGAGGGGGGTTGCCGAGATTGAGTCCTGCTTCAAATTTGTTCTGGGCTAATGTGGCTTCTCTTTCTCTTGTTGATGTTAGACCTTCTAATGGTTGATTTACTTGGAATAATAGGCAGAGTGGGCCGAAGGCGATTTTTGAGCAGTTGGACAGGTTTCTTGTTTCTAGTTTTTGGGTTGGGGGCAGCTTGGTTATTTGCTCTGAGATTCTTAATTGGTGTGGCTCTAATCATTGGCCAATTAAGTTTTTAGCTTCTCCTTTCCCTAATCCAAAGAATCCTCCTTTCAAATTTCAGCTTATGTGGCTTCATGATTCTTCTTTGTATAATCTTGTTGCTCAGTGGTGGTGGGATGGAGCCCCTGCGTATGGTACAACTATGTATTCTTTTGTTAAGAAGCTGCAATGTGTTAAGTTTCATCTTAAGAGATGGAATAGGCTGTGTTTTGGCAATTTTCGTGCCAAGAAAAGGGAAGCATAGGAGCGTCTTGCTGTTATTACTTGCCAAATTAGGGATCTAGGATTTTTAGAAGCTCTTGGGAAGGCTGAGTCCCAGGCTCTCAAATTAGTGGAGGAGTGGGAGCTTCACGAGGAGATATTCTCAAAACAAAAGGCTCAAATTGACTGGCTTCAAGAGGGCGACAAGAATATTGCCTTCTTTCATCACTCTGTGCAGGCTCGTCGGAATAAGTGTTATATATCTTCTCTCGTTAACTCTGAAGGCTTAGTTTTATCCTCGCAACATGCTTTATCCAGAGAAGCTCGCCTGCTCTTCTTTGCTTTGTTTACTGAGGATTCTCTTCTTGCTGAGGTTGATGAGAATATGATTCTTGATTGTATTCCTTCTTTGATCTCTAATGAGCTAAATGCTTCTCTCATACACCCGATTACTCTGTCTGAAGTGGAGGAAGTTGTGTTTGGGATGAATAAGGGGAAGGCTCCTGGCCCTGATGGGTTCCCAGTTGAATTTTTCTAGGAGTTTTGGGAAATTGTGAAGCTGGATTTGTTGGAGGTTGTCCGTGAATCTTTTCATAATAAGTAGATGCTTCAAGCCCTGAATGCTACTTTTTTAGTCCTCATTCCTAAGAAGGAGTGTGCTTATAGGTTTGAGTTCTTTCAACCTATTGCGCTCTGCAATGTGGTGTATAAGATTATTACGAAGCTGATTGCTGAGCAGCTTAAATCTTGCTTGCCTGTTGTTATTTCTAAGGAGCAAGGAGGTTTTGTGGCGGGTCGTCAAATTTTGGATGGGGTGGTGATTACCTCTGAGGTCATCATTCCATGGTGACCTCTAAGGACAAGTCTATGTTCATCAAGCTAGATATGGCTAAAGTGTATGACAAAGTTAAATGGAGTTTCCTTCAGAAGATTCTGTTGGCCTTTGGATTTTCTTCTGATTGGGTGAGTTGGACTATGAGTTGTGTGACTTCCTCCTCATTTTTAGCCATTGTGAATGGTGAACCTTCAAAGTTGTTTGGTGCTACCAGGGGCCTTCGTCAGGGGGACCCGCTCTCTCCCTATCTATTTATTATTATGGCTGAGGGGCTGGGTCACTTTCTTAAATTTTGGGTCTCTCAAGGTGTGATTCATGGTTGGCAGTGGGGGATGGGTCTACCTACTCTTTCTCACCTCCAGTTTGTGGATGACACCTCTCTTATGGGGCTGGCTCGTATTCGTGAAGCTGAATCCTTTAGGAAAGCTTTGGACATCTACCTTGCTGCTTCGGGTAAGAAAGTTAATGAGCATAAGTCTTCTATTTTTTTATTTAATACTCCTTTGGCCATCCAGCGGAGGATTGCTGCTATTTTGAGGTTTCAAATTGGGTCTCTCCCCTTTGTCTATCTGAGGATTCCTCTTGCCGTTGGTCGTCAACCCAGATCCTCTTGGCAAATGTTGCTTGATAAGTTGAGGAAGAAGGTAACTCATTGGACTCATCGGTGGTTGTCTACAACTGCTAGAGTTACCCTCCTTCAGTTTGTTATCCAGGCCCTCCCCATCTACAGGTGTTTTGTTTAATCGGCCCGTATGTATTTCCTTCAGGAATTTGATGCTCTCTCTTGGAAATTCCTTTGGAGTGGTAACTTGATGACTTCTAAGTGGAGCCTTGTTAAATGGGATTCTGTGTGTAGACCAAAGCAGGAGGGTGGTCTCGGTTTACGCTCTTCTATTTTGAATGGGAAAGTTCTTGCGACAAAGCTTTACTGGCGTTGGTGTACTAATCAACACCAGTTATGGGCCTGTGTTCTTAACTATAAGTATCTTCATGGTGTTGCTTCTTATGAGGTTCCTCGCTATCCTCTGGAGGGGAGTGGTTCTATGATTTGGTATACTTTGAAAGTGGGAGCTCAGTTGATTAAGCGTACGCTTTTCTGGATCTGTCATTCGGGGTCACATGCTCTTTTTTGGTGGGATTCTTGGGATGGTCACCCACCTATTCTTTTTTATTTTCCTCATCTTCAACCCCTTTGTGATGTTTTTACTGCTGTTGGTTGGGACACCATTGAGCATTACAAGATTGCTGAGCATTGTGGCTCTGTTGTTTCTTTTCATTGGAAGCTCCCTTCTGAGTGGCCACTTGGGGGCTTTGAGAGGGATAGGCGGGAGCTTGCTCAGCTTTTGGATTCCCGGGCTTGTAATTCGTCGAGGGGACCTGATATTTTGGCTTGGGATGGTTCTGATATGTCTGGGAAGTACTCTGTGTCTACTGGCTATAAGCAATTGGGTCGACAGTTGTTTGGGGATATTGAGGTCCCTTGGTGGAAGTATGTTTGGCATAAGTTGTCTTGGCCCAAGTGCAATTTCTTCATGTGGTTGGTGGCTCAAAACCGGTGTCTTACTTGGGATAATTTATGCAAGCATGGTTTCCAAGGTCCCTCTTTTTGTGTGTTGTGTCATGAGGCTGAGGAGTGTGCTTCTCATCTCTTCTTCCAATGTTCCTATGCTCAGGAGATTTGGCATCTTTGGTGGAGGGTGTGGAATATGCCCTGTAGGCATGTTTCCTCTTTGGCTAAGTTTGTGGATTGGGGGAGTAGGGCCCCTGTTTCAACTTCCTTTCTTCAAGCTACTTGGGCGATTGGCCCATCCTTTATTATTTGGAATCTTTGGTTGGAGAGGAATCGTTGGATTTTTCAGGATGTGATGATGGGGGCCCCTCGCTTGGGGCAGAAAATTTTGCATTCTTTGGGAGAAACGATTGCAGCCAAGTGTGATCTGACTGATTCGATTGCTCCTTCTGATGTTGGCTGTTTCAACCACCTTCATCTTCCTCCTTCGCAACGACAACTCATGCGCAACAGGTGTAGGCATCCAACCCCGAAGGTGAATAGGGAGGGCAGATAGTCTCCTCCTCCTCAAGGCATCCTAAAAATTAACACGGATGGTTCTTCTCGTGGAAACCCTAGTCATGCTGGAATTGGTGGTGTTGGTCGGGATAGTTCTAGGGATGTTCAATTTATTTTCTCTGTTTATAAGGGTCTTCATACTAATAATCTTATGGAGGCTCAGACAATTTTACTGGCTGTGGAGCGTGGCAGTCAGTTGGGGTGGCACAGGATTATATGTGAATCTGATTCCTAGGTTGTGGTGAACTTGCTGAATAGGCGAAGGTTTGATGATGTTAGTTGGCATCTGGCTTTGATTATTGAACAAATTCTCAATCTTTGTGTTTCTCTTGAGTTTGTTACTTTCACTCACATTTCTAGGGAGTGGAATGGTGTTGTTGATTGTTTGGCTAAATGGGCTTCTGATCATATTCATGATTGGAATTTGGTTGATTGGGGTCAATTACCCCCATATTTGTCTCAACAGTTGGACCATTTGGTGGAGCTTGATAGGGCTATGTAATGACTTTGCTCTGTAATTTTCTCTTGTTTTAATAAATTTTTACCCCTCTTTTCTGTTAAATAACATGATAGTAATTGTTTCATAATTTTGTTAATCTATTCTTTTAATAAGATATGGCACATATTTTAGTTTTATCTTTTAAGTATGGTATGGTTATTTATAATAATCACATAATTGCATCTAAATGTGTTATTAAATTATTTAGTCTAAATGTATTCTTAAATTATTTAGATCATATCTTGGGTACCTGGGGTGAGTTGGGGCGAGACTAGTGCCTTGCGGGTGAGATCCCTCGCCCACAAGAAGTCCCACCTCTTAAACCTAAGAGCAGAGTCAAACCCGAGTCCAATGGGGAGCAAACTCACTGCCCAAGCCAACTCTGCAACCTGTGACTTCCTTGAATGAGATTTTCTTAAGAGAATGAGAAGTATTTATTAAGAAATGTAATTGAGGAAGTCATTTAAAAAAGCTTATTGGGGATGTCTTTTTTAATTGTTGAGTTGAAATTAAGAATGTTTTTGGATGTAATTATGTGAGGACTTTTGAGTCAACATTTAAGATCATATTCCATGATTCATCATTAGGATGCAAAAAGTATGTATTAATACATTGAAGACACTCCATTACTAAATAGAAGAGGGGAAAAGGTGAAAGGAATAGAAAACAAAGGACCACATAGAACTTAAAAGCAAATAAAAATAAAAAATAAAAAATATATAGATTAATTTTTAAATAAATTTACAATTAGTTGCACTAAAATATAATAGTTTTAACAAACATTCACTTCATGTTGTGATGATTCATTATAAGCAAAAATAGAATATACCTTATGCACCATATTAATTTTTTTTTAACCATATCATAAACAAAAGCAAGTTATACCCCTTTTATCTCCCCACTTTCTTTAAATAGATTTTAGTATTTTTTAGATTTTTAATTTGACTTATGTTTGACTATAATGACCTACTTTTTAGTGATTTAAAAAGAAAATATTAAAAATAATTAATGTATACATACAATCTACACTCTTAAATTTACAAAAAGAATATTTTTATATTTTTTAAAAGTGTATGTGATGTGAGTAAATATGATGAGAAGAAAGGGTTTTCAATTTTTTTTTATAACTATGAGAAATAGAGTGCTACATAATTTCAATCAAAACTATTTTATAATATTTTTTGAAAACACACATCTATATATGATTTTTTTAAAATTCACTCTAAAAAAATTAGGTGAAAGTGTTTTTACTGAAGTACCACATAAGTAATTTTTTTTTGATTTATTCAATTTCTACTCATACACATATACATAAAATATAAATATGCATATGAAAACAAATTTAAAAAATGTAATGAAGGAATGCATATGGAAAAAAAATATAATTGATAGATTTGATAAGTAGGAGGTATTTTCTATAGTGTGTTAAGTTTGATATTAATATTAGAATTCAACTACACAATTTTTGAGTCAAACTCATTTATCCATATTTCATGAGTAGTAGTTCACACAAACTCATCTCTTGTGAGGATGAATGGTCCACTTAGCACTCATTGCATTTAGGATGGTCACCCATCCTAGTATTACTCCAACTCAAACGTGCTTAACCATGAATTTTCCCCAAAGGTCAAGCCCACTTAGATTGATAACCCATTTAAAAAACTTTTAGCAAGTGTTGTGTCTTATGAACCATTCACTATAGAGCCCCTTTAGCTCATCAATTTATAAGTAGGAGATATTTTCCATACTGTGTTAAGTTATGATATTGATATAAGGATTCAATAGCATAGTTTTTAGTCAAACTCATTGACCCATTTTTTATAAGTAGTGGTTCACACAAACTCGTCTCTCATGAGAATGAATGGTCCACTTAGCACTCATTGAATCTAGATGATACTCATAAGGATGAAGCATTAGAACTTCCCAAGAGGTCACTCATCCTAGTACTACTCTCACCCAAGTGCACTTAACCATCAAGTAGTAAGCTAAGTGGGCTTGACCTTAGGGGAAACTTTATGGTTAAGCATGCTTGAGTTAAAGTAGTACAAGAATGGTTGACCTCTCAAGAAGTCCTAATGCCTCAACCTTGTGAGCACCACCTAGATGTAATGAGTCCTAAGTGGACCATTCATTCTCATGAGAGATGGGTTCATGTGAACTACTACTCATGAAATATGGGTTAATGAGTTTGAATAAAAAACTATGCAGTTGAATCTTGATATTAATATCATAACTTGAAAAATTGTGAAAAATACCACCTATTTATTAATTGATGAGTTAAAGGGGCTCTATAATTAAGGGTTCATAAGGAAAAAAAATTGTTGAAGGAAAATGGGATAGCAAGCTAAGTGAGCTTGGCATTGGGGGAAATTCCATGGTTAAACATGCTTGAATTGGAGTAGCATTGGGATGGTTGACCTCTTAGGATGTCTCGATGCTTCACCACTATGAGCATCACCTAGATGCAAAGAATGTTAAGTGGACTATTCATTCTCATGAGAGATGAGTTCATGTGAACCAATATTCATGAAATATGGGTCAATGCTTTTGACTAAAAATGTATGTAGTTGAATCTTGATATTAATATTATAAATTGTTAGATTTATTGATTATTCTTTTTTCATTGCAAGAATTGGGTAGCCCCTATAAACTGTAGTGCACCTGATAATGTTTTTTCACATGACTAGTGGAGCTGGAATGATATGCCCTTTGATACCATGGGGATGCGGGAGACTAGACCTTGTGACCTCTTTCCTACAATAGGATGCTTTAGCCAATAGAGCTAGGCCCCCCACCCCAAATTTATTAATTACTCTTAAATTATAGACATATTGAAAAATAATTACAAATCAATTATTAGAAAAATATGGTCAATATTTATGGATATTATAAAAACATTAATTTTTTTTTTAGGCAAATCACTATCAGAGAGGATATCGCTCTTTCTATTAATTTAAAGCACCAAATTACATGTTTTAGACCCTTATTACGACCCCAAATTACAATAAATTCTCTTTCTTAGAGGACCTTAACGTCATTGGATGCTTAAGTATTGCTAAAGAAGTTTTCTTCGTTTTCACCTCTGTCCATTCTTGTTCAGTTTCAGGGGGAACAAGACTACTTTGACCAGATAGAGTGTTGCCACATGCGCTCGCAACCACTATCACAGATCCTTCACTACCTTTAGAGAGAAATGTAGAGTTTGTAGCCTTTACAGATGAATCCAAAATGCACTCCTGCGAGGGGGAGGGGAGGAAGGATAGCTTTTCTTCAAAGAGACTGAAGGAGGTACAAAGTCCTTGGGTGGATTGAGGGGAATGATATAATGCTGAGATTCAGCCCCAATCCATCAAAGAGGTTTGAAGTTCCCCATGACACGATCCTTTTGACATCGGGATGAGATGTGTTCCGTTGAGAAATGTTTCCTGAATCTAAAAGCTATTTTTTCGTAATCAATCAGTTGCCTCTTGCATCTATTTCCCACCTTCAACAAAATTTCAACAAGAAGACCATTAGCAAAATCAATTTCGATGTAGATATGAGCACAAGTAGAATTTTGATAGTTGATGGTTTCCTTAGAAGAGCAATGGTACCTTCCTAGGCTATTTCTAATAGCCCTTAAAAAATATAATTCACAAAACTAAATAGGGAGATATGGAAGTCTTACCCATAGAAAAGCAGTAGTGAAAATTTTTGTACACAGATCAAATTCAAGAAACCATAGTTTCATGCACAAAAAATCACCTTCATAGAACTAGGTGTCGTTTACTAACACCAACTCCTTGTCTTCCTTTGATTCAAATTCTAAAATGAAGAACCCCTTCGTATAGGGAAAAATACTGATTTCATCTTCCATGAAAGCCTTCCATTTTTCTGAAACCCATGCGTGCAAATCACGTAGTTTCAGCCATAAAAACATTAAAACTTAATATTATATTGATAAAATAATAATGATGAAAAGTTGATATTAATTATATTTATTTTAAGATCTTATTAATTAATTAGTATGATTAATATACCGATATGTAACTAATATAATTATTATATCTAAAATTAAAGATGAATTTCTCTAGGATGGCTCAGTTCTAATGGCTATTCAACAGTATGATCTTTGGAGAGGCTAGGGCTACATTGGTGGCCTGTTTCCTAGGCACTATCTGCTGCATCGACTGGCTTTCATTGCAATTTATTATTCCATCAAGGCAACTGTAGCTACGGATTCCATGAAGCATGTAAATCAAGCTCTGCAGTGGTTCGTAGGGAAAGTTGATAATGATTTAGTATCAAAGATAAATAGGAGGGTACGTGCTATTTTGTTTTTTTGTCTCATGATCACTTGGCTCTGCCTTATCAGGTTGTCTATCAGGATGCTGAAAGCTCGAATGTTTACCACCATTTCTAGATTCCACCTATCTTGAATGTAGACCCTGAAGTTGGTGGTTGTCATGAGGATAATAATCCTGTTGTTCATATGGTCGATTAGGCTTATGATAGTAGGGGTCTTTTTTTGGGTTGCATATGTTTGGTTCGGTTAAAATGTATTTAAGTTTGGCTATGTATTTTGATAGTATGGGTTTGTTAGTTCTACAATATGGTTGTATTTGAATATTCTGGATGTTTAGAGACCTCATATCAGTTGTTTGTATCTTAGAAATGTTGGGCATTAGTGGCTTTTCTGGCTATTCAAGAGCTAATCAAGAAAATTTTGATATCTCAAAAATTGTAAATCTTTTTATATATGGGCTTAATGCTCTTTACCTTAAAAAAATATATAAATACTAAATTATCAATATCAATATGAGTATCAATTTTCTTATCTAATATAATGTATTTTGTGAAAGATGGAGATATGGAGAAAGTGGTTGCTTAATCTTACACCAACAAAATTTACATTCCTAAGTATAAATTGGTAGTGTTATAGGTGAATATAACTATGAATCAAAGTGTGGCAAGCCACATTCTTCTGCCTACTAGACTTTTTAATGAATCCCTAATTAAGTAAAAAACTAGTTTGGATAAGAACAACAAGGAATTGAGTGGATAATTATAGGGTGATGTGAGGCATGCCACATGAATCTCATCCACTTTCTACTAAGAAATATATCTATCCAAGGTACTAAAAGATATAATATGAAGGAGATTACAATGGATGAAGAAGAAGGCACAAGAGAGAGCTCATAGAACAAAAATTGATTCACACTCTATGCCTTTGGAAGGGGCTACCTAGGTTTAGACTAGTTTGACAATTTAACATTTTGGATATTTTATGTAATATAACTGTAAATCAATTTTTTCTTTGCTTACATCTCATAGTTTTATTTTAATAATATAAAATAGTGTGACCCCCATGGTTACATTTATATATTTAAAAATAATTAATATATCATACATTAATATATCACAATAATTAATATAATTGTTGAAATTATTAATATAACAAACCATATATTTTTTATTAAGGTAAGTGGGAAACAAGGGTCATAAACCCTTACAAAGGTAGCCAAAAGGTTGGATGGAACATGCCCAAACAAACCATATGTTAATATTGGTTGCCAAGGAAAACTTAAACTTTACACATCGTTGTGATTTAGGTTACTAGTGTGATTATCATTTTTTATTGGTTCTATATGTATATGTATTGTATATGTATACATATACATATTCATATACATATAGATGTATATCTATATATGTATATAGTGCTAAAGGAGTGTCCGGGTGTGCAAGAAGTTGACTCCACTTTTTGGTCAAAAAGTGGAAGTGTTTTTCTTGTTTTTTAGAATTTGTCACATTTGACCCAAAAATTTGAAGCACTTAAGGATTGAATCTTAAAAAAGTCAGTAATATGAAATGTAGTACTTGAAGTTTAGTTTCCAAATATGTAATTTATTTTAATACTCAGATGATACAAATTGATTTTCAATAGGCATGTCTAAAAACCACTGTTTAAAAGTCACTTTTTCAAGACCATACCATGCATGTGTACGTCAACCATATTTTGACCTAAATAAAAGTATTTTTTTTGAATCCTTTTGGGAAAATATCTATAAGACATTGAAGATTGTTCTGGATATTTTTTTATTATTTTTCTCTGAATATTTTTTTATTGGCCATAATTGTTGTTTTGAAAACCCCTCATGTACGTCAAGCATAAGTAGATCTAAACTTATCATTTTTTGATTTTTTCAAATTAAAGAGAATTGTTTGAAGATTGTTCACATATATAATTTGTTTTTCAAAAAATGTAAAAAGTAAAAATTTATTAAAAAAATTAAGAAAACCTGTTATTTCAAGTTTATGGACCAGTTTCATCAAAAATATTTAAAAAATAGAAAAAAAAATCCAATTGTAAAAATAATACATATTTGAAATCTACATAGTCTCATCTATAATGAGTTTTAATTTTGTTGAAAATTGCAAAAACCATCTTCAAACATATGTCCAAACTCACTCTTTTTTAGTGACATTGACATGACCTTCACGTTGTTGGTCAAAGTAGGTCCAAAGCTAAGGGTCGGCTCCCCAAGCCTTTTTTCGACCCAAAACCCATAGAAAAAATTGGGTCAAAAATTAAAAATTTAAGAAAAGGGATCTTGTTCTAGAAACGAGATCCTATTTAGTTTTTTTTTAAAATTTAACTAGGTTCCTAAAGGGTTAAATTTAAAAAGAACTAATCAAGATCCCATTTCTAGAAAATGGGATCCCACTTTTGGGTCGAGGTCCCAAAGTAAAATGGGATCTCATTTCATAAAAAAAGGGATCTCGTTTACTTTGCTTGATTAGGCATATTTGCCTAATTCTAGAACTTCCATGAGAAGTGGACTCAACTTTGTGCATTTACCCATCTTATAAATCATATTTTTGAATGATCATGCCTAATGTTAACACTATGTTCCTTGATCTTAGTGTTAATGGAATGACTAGTCTCACCAATATAGGGTATCCCATAAGAAAAAACAATTGTATATGTACCTAAGAGTTAAGAATGAGGTCTCTAAGATCTTTGGGAGAAGGATAAGGTTTTTAACAATTGAAAGGGAATTGAAGGAACATTTAAGGTCAATTATGAAGTATGTTGGATATGCCTTTAATGTAGGGGAGGATGGAAACATGGATGGTTGAAGTGATATACTATGTAGGTTAAATTGAGCTAATATGAAATTTGATTTACCTAAAAGCTATCTTGATTCATCTATTATTGTACTTATTAATCTTGAAAACGTTGGTTAGTTGGAGATCTCTTGGTCAATATGATCATAACCACACATGCAATAAATCGTGGTGGTTAGAGCCTTTAAGAGTGCCAAATTTTTGGGTGGTGATGAGAAGATGAGTGAATGTAGAGGTTGGTGTGCATGGATTTTTTGAAGACATGATAGGCTAAAGATCCATTATTTTTTCTATTGAGAATAGGTGAACGTTCAAAGCTGCATCACCTTTTTACAAAGGAAATGACCAACACTAATCTAACCTTTTTCCTTGAATCACTTAAAAGTGGCATTTTTTTGAATTTTGAGATGATAACTAATGAAATGTAAATTTTAAAGTACTTTATAATTGTAATTTTTTATTTTAAAAAATGATTTAGATGTATTTTTTGTAAATTTAACTCCATAATTTAACAGTTCACTATAATCACCCTACTTGGTCTTAATAAAACAAATTATACAACTTTTATAAAGGAAAAATAATACTATCATGTTTATGTATATCATTATGAATAACTTATCGATAATATTTTCATCAATTTGAGTACTCAAGAAGTTATCATCAGCCAATTTGAGCTATCTTTCCATTTCAAGACAACAAGTTTTCTTAGTGAATTTGACTCTTCTATCCATTGGGATCACTTGTCCATACGAGATGATCAATAAAGCATGGTCAATTTGGACCAAAACTCTATCACATATGAGATAGGAAACTCAAAAAACCATACGGGGGCCTATACATATATGAAAATAATTGTGATGCTCTAGCTAGAGCCTTAGAATCATTAGGACCAACTAGGTTTCGAGCCACTTACAAAAATATTATATAGTATGCCCGTATTGTATACTACACCAATATTTTTTACAAGCTCTAAAGAAGCCTTATACCCTCCATTGAGTTTTGAGTTACCATCCAAGTACAAGATCAATCTACCTTGAAGATTCTTTCGAGTAACAATGACTATTATTTTATCTTATTTAAATTTATTATGGCTTTGGCTTGTTATCCTATTCAAGATAGATGTTTAAATGAGGAGACACAAAACCTCACATTCTCCTCTATACCTAAGTACTATATAAACATACTTCATTGAATTCCAAATTTCCTACATACCTTGTATCCACAAGTTAAGATATATGAGAACCATCCTTCAAAATATGTAACTTTCTAATATAATCATTGTTTATGCAACTAAACAATTGGGTACATATAACCCTTTCTAGGGTCTAGTTTCCGCAGATAGTTCTTTGTCAATTGCTACCTAGTCAGGTGAAACTTAGAGATGAAAACCTAAAGAAGCATCTACATGCAAACACCTAAAGGGGTGTTTGACATGAAGTTCTGGTATGATGGGTGTTTTCCAAGTTTACCTAAAAAATAAGCATTGTCTGACGAAGATTTCTCATTTTATCAGACTTAATTCTATTTATTTTCCTTATATCTCCCTAAGGATTTAAAGGGTCATTGCCACAAATCTCATTGTTGTAGTTATATTAGGCTTCATGCATATTAGTTTAAGCATGATAGAATGACTCATAAATGTGAACTAGATGCACCCTTTATACTAAACACTGTGATAGGTTTAATTTTGAAAAAGAACAATCATTATTTTATGATCACCAAGATCCCTAATGGGTAAGGTGAGAGCATACAAAAAGTAAGTGTTATGATTATCAAATTTTAACAATTTAATTCTTTGAATCCATAAAGTAGCTTTGATCAATTTAGACCTAAACCAAAGGATTAGTCCCCATTTATGATCACTAGGATCTCAAATAGGTAAGGTGAGAGAGAACATACAATAGTTACCTAAATCCAAATTGAAAGTCTAACTTGCTTGAACTCTCTAAGGTTTAAATAATTCTTGCATTCCATAATTTAATCTATCCATCACAATTCTAAATCTCTAAGGTTTAAAAGAATATAATTGTTTTAACTCGTTTATTCTTAAAACTTAAAAAAAAATGTAGATTATATTGTAAATAAAACCAAATAATTAAAATCATGTACAATCTATGAATTTGGTAATTTCCCAATACACCTTCAATAAAGGTCTATACTATCCATCTAAAAATAATATTTTTTGTTTAAAATCAACATAACTTCATACCCTCAATAATGATATTAGGTAAATTCAAAACTTGCAATATTATTAGGATTATCAATTTTATGTTCTATCTACAACAATATTAAGTCAAAAAGAAATCTTGACTAATAAATTCATAGTCAACAAACTCTCATATATG
This sequence comes from Sequoia sempervirens, assembly GCA_007258455.2. Taxonomy (NCBI): domain Eukaryota; kingdom Viridiplantae; phylum Streptophyta; class Pinopsida; order Cupressales; family Cupressaceae; genus Sequoia; species Sequoia sempervirens. The sequence goes on along the minus strand of VDFB02371795.1, from coordinate 5,108 downwards.
AACATAAAATGCAAATTTAATTTAAAATATTTAATCCATAATTTTTTCAACTAATCCCATATAAATAATAATTCTTAGTTGATCTATGATAGCAATAATCTTATAGTTGGGTAAGTGCATGGATCTGTGACACAATTTTGATGCCAAATTGAAAAAAAATGAAAAAAATGCCAAAAGAGAGCATTTGGTCCGCACACCAAATGATTAAGTCATTTGGCGCTCGCTAAATTTGGCGTGCGCCAAATGAAAAAAGTGAATTAAAACCCAAAATTACATTTTAAGCCTCATTTTCTATTCAACTCGCGGCTTGGCTTGGAGGTTTTCAACTCTGCAACTCATGTTTTCCAAATCTCTTCCTTTTTTTGCACTCTTAGCTTGCAATTCTTCACATGGATGCCACCAACACGTCAATAAGGTCAAAGATTGCGAAGAGGTATGTATTTTTATTGTTTTTATTTCAAATTTTATTTAGAATGTAGATTGAAATAGGTTTTTCTAATAAAACTTTGTTCTAATTCTCAGGGAATGAACCTCCACCTCCAAACATTGAGAATTCACAATCAACCCCTCACAAAGAGCCTCCTATACAAGAACAACCTGAAACCCCTCCATAAGTTCATAGGCATCCTCAAGGAATACAAGAAAATATCCTAAATCAAATTGAAAACAATAAAAGAGACATTGAACAATTAATTAGAAGATTAACTAAGCATGCTAAAACCCACCCTTATAGGAGAGGGATTTTTGAATTGTTGAAGTCAATTGTATCTCATGTAGGAGAAATGAGCGAGAAAATAAATTTTTGGTCAAATAAGAGGCATGAGTTGAGACAATTTTATGCTAGTGGTTTGACATATAGAGATGTGAAAAAACAAAAAATTAGCAAAGCTGACTTGTGTTCCCTATTTATAGACTCGAGAACCAACACACCTTTATCTCGTGAATGTAGGAGGTTCCCCATCCATTGGTGCCACTATGAATTAATTAAAAATAAATTTTGGGAGTGGTTGTCATGTCCCCTTCTTAGTGACATCTCTCAGAGTACAGGATTAGCCTATCATATGACCCTCGTAGGCTGATAGACTGGACAGAGGGTCACGTTGGAGCTTGGCTCAGATGCAGTTGGCAGTTCTTGATCAGTTGGCTTTCGTTTGGGCTCATTCGGAGACTTCTTGCAGAAGTTGCTATTTTTTAGCAGTTCTTGGCAGTCAGCGTGGGACCCCTGCTATTTTTAGCAGTATGGATTTGGCAGTGTTCAGAATCACTTCATTGTTCGTCAGCTTCAGACAGATCAGGCATCGGATGTATAACGAGAGAGATATTAATATTTAATTGAATTAATTAAATATTAATTATATGGAGATTATAATATAAAGTTATAATATTTAATTATAACTTAAGTGATTTAAGCTGAGGGGTCGCCCATCATCAGGAAGGGGCCAATTCGTTGATTATATTTTATTATAAAATTTGGCTAAGACTATTGAAATATTAAATGCAAAAGAAGTTCGAATTATTTAATATTCCCTATTTTTGAGGAAATCGCACTTTTGAGGGATATAGTGCATTTGCATTGGATTTTGAGCCATTATGTTATTATTGATATTGAAATTGGTCAAGTTTTGTTTGAGCACAGAACCTTAGGGTTTGAGTCTCGAATTCATTGGGGAACGAGCCATCTCCATTGAAAGCAGTTCAGAGGGTGTGAGATATCACCTGATCTATTGCCAGTTGAGAGATTTCTTCATTCTGAAGGAATTACAGAGCTTCACAGGAAATAAATATTCAGGGTTTTTAGAGAGTTCTTTATCCAGAAGTCATCTTGCAGTCTAGGCGCTTATATTCTTCACATCCAGTGACTCCAGAAGAGGCCGTACTTTATTTATTAATTGCTGCTGTCACAAAAAGGCCGTACTGCTGTACCAGGCCGTACTTCATCAAGGAAGAGGCGTACTTCCCAGAGCAAGCAAATCGCCTTCCTGTCCTTCAGTCTATCTTCTCCAGACAAGGCGTCTATCTTCCTGGTATCTCTCGTGATCATTAGAAGGAGGGAGAAAGAAGAATCTCTTGCAGCCGTACCACATCATTCATTGCTGCAATCTCTAGGTTTTCAAATAAAATCATTGCTTTTTATATTGTATATAACTGGGTATTTATTGTAATCATTCCGGAAGAGTAATAAATGTACTGGCATTCGTATTTCATCATTTTTAGAGTTAGATAATTTTTATTGAATTTATTTCAAGTATTTGCAAAAATTACAATTTCCTTGTATTGCACAAAAACCACCAAAAACAGTCAAAAAACCAAAACTTCAGAAAAACTTCAGAAAAATAGACAGTAACGGACACAAGGGGAAACTAGGGTTTCTACAGTGGTATCAAAGCTAAATCCTGCCATCCTAAGGGTTTAGCAGTCTTATGCAGCCAGAACAGTTTGGCTCTCACAGGTATTACACACGCAGACGTGCTCTGATTGACAGACAACAGAGTTTGAGCAAGCAGCCAAGAAACATGGCTGACAAGAATGACAGGGCTGACAGAACAGATATACCTAGGACAAAGATCCCACCTAATAATAGAGATCAGGATGATGTAGAGGTTTTTCTTGCACTCAGAGATCTTTGTGCAGGTCAACGGCGGTCCGATGATATATTACAACAGTTGGCAGTTGCACTTCAGAGACTGGGTACTCTGAGGAGACCGTCACCACATCGTGACGATGAGAGGAGTGAAGCAGGGTCTCGCAGGGCACTGAGGATAGCCTCACGGACAGCAGACAGGCCTACCAGGCCTACATTTGTGAGACAGGAGGCCGAGGAGGTCTTGGCAGGTGAGGAGCATGACGAGTTGTTCGCGGATACGCTTATGGCAGCGAACGAAGAGTGGGAGTTAGTACCACCAGAGGTCAGAGAACGGATCACCTTTGACCATTTTATTACACAGAGGCGAGAGCACCATAGAGGTCAACAGGATTGGAGACCTAGATAGCAGAATAATGACCTAAAACATGCTACAAACAGACTTAACCTAGCTATGTTCAATGGTAGTGGCAAGGTGACAGCCCAGGCATGGATTAGCAAGTTAGACACCTTCCTCACATTACGTCCGATGGCTGAGAGAGATGCCATTTGATATACAACACTGCATCTTGAGAGAGTAGCCTACGACTAGTGGCACCATGGGATGGTGACGTTACAGCATGACATGATCACTTCATACCAGGAGTTCGTAGATAGATTGGTTGAGCAGTTTGATAGGAAGGATCCAGAATCCTACTTCAGAGACTTAGCTCAGTTGAGGCAGAGTGGCAGTTTGGAATCCTACATTGGTGACTTTCAGAAGTTATCAGTCATGGTTCCGAACATTTCTGAGAGGAGATTGGTAGTACTCTTCATGGAGGGTTTGACAGAGCCACTGAGAGGCTGGATCAAAGCCTTTGATCCTCCTTCATTACAGGAGGCGATGAAGAAAGCACGAAGCATGGAGTTAGCAGCACCGTCTAGTCGATTTAACTCCAGAGGTTCTTCATCATTCAGGGATAATAAGGGCTTTAATAAAAACAGGGACAAATCTGATTTTAACAAAGAAAAATCAGACTTTAGGAACGATTCAAAAGGTAAATCAGCAGCTCCACCTTTGGATCGAGAGGCCCTTAATGACCTACGCAGGAAGAAGCTTTGCTTCTACTGCAAAGGACCCTATGATGCCAATCACGATTGTCCTCTAAGACCTAAGGGCAAGGCAAATCGAGTGATGTGGGTACTACGAGGAATCGAATCAAAATTCGACGGTAGGAGAGTTCAAGATTAGTCGGAGGCTCGAGCCTAGAGGCAGGCCAAAGCTTGATTCTGAAGGCACGCTTATCTAGCATACAGCAGGAGGGCTCTTTCAGGATTCGTGGTGTGTTGGCAGGACAGAGGGTCATTACCCTACTTGATACAGGAGCCACGCATAATTTCATAGATGCTAGATTCGTTGAGAAACGCGGACTCATCACTGAGGAGGTCGAGGGCATTAGAGTCAAGGTGGCCGATGGATACACCTTGAGGTGTGAATGCATGATAAAGGATCTCCCTTTACGCCTGAACAATTATGAGTTCAAGGCTGATTACTATGTGGTTAACATAGGAGACATTGATTTGGTCTTGGGAATGAAGTGGCTTCATTCATTGGAGGAAGTCACTCTTCGTCTCAAGGACATGGAGATCCGTTTTGAGGTTGACAGGAAGACACACATACTTAAAGCAATTCGGGACAGTGACCTCAAAACAATTTCTTTTCGTCGGATGGAGAGGCTCATGCGTCACGACATGGTAGAGTGGGCTGCCGAGTGCACTTTGGCACCTATACAGGAGGGACAGCAAAAGATAGAATATCATCCGGACATTGAGCAGTTGAGAATCAAGCATGATAAGGTGTTCAGTGATATTCCACCAGGTAGACCTCCAGACAGGGGCATAGAGCACATTATTGAGCTCGAGGAGGGCGCTAAGCCCGTTATGATAACTCCTTACAGGCATCCTAAAAGATTAAAGGATGAGATAGAGAAGACCATAAAGGAGTTACTTGCTATGGGTCACATTCGGCCCAACAAGTCGCTATTCGCTTCTTTGGTTGTCTTGGTTAAGAAGAAGGATGGAACATTATGCATGTGCATTGATTACAGGGTCCTGAATAAGAGGACGATTAAGAACAGGTATCCGATACCGAGGATTGACGAGCTTATTGATGAGCTCCATGGAGCATGTTACTTCACCAAAATTGATTTACGGTCAGGGTATCATCAGATTAGGGTCCGTGAGCAGGACGTAGAGAAGACTGCCTTTCCGATGTCATTGTGGGCACTTCGAGTTTATAGTGATGCCATTTGGGCTCACTAATGCGCCAGCCACTTTTCAGTCTACGATGAACAGGGTTTTTCATTCACAGCTGAGGAGATTTGTGTTGGTCTTCTTCGATGACATCCTTATATACAGCAGGACATGGCAGGAGCACTTGGCTCACCTGGAGACCGTGTTGAGTATCTTGGAGAGGGAGTCCTTGTACGCCAAGGAATCCAAGTGTGACTTGGGGATGACCGAATTGCTATATCTAGGTCACATTATC
>VDFB02371794.1:0-13926 GCA_007258455.2 Sequoia sempervirens | reverse complement strand
CTAAATTAGGACCAGTCTGCCACTGAATTAGGACCAATCCGCCACTGAATTAGGACCAGTCTGCCACTGAATTAGGACCAATCCGCCACTCCAGGACCAATCCGCCATTGAATTAGGACCAGTCTGCCACTGAATTAGGACCAATCCGCCACTGAATTAGGACCAGTCTGCCATTGAATTAGGACCAATCCGCCACTCCAGGACCAATCCACCACTGAATTAGGACCAGTCCGCCACTGAATTAGGGCCAATCTGCCACTGAATTAGGACCAGTCTGCCACTGAATTAGGACCAGTCCACCACTCCAGGACCAATCCACCATTACAGGACCAGTCCGCCACTGCAGGAGGACCAGTCTGCCACTCTGTAACCTAGACCTGTAAAAATGCAAAAAATAGCAAATGTGAAAGAAAGAGACCCGTTTGTGGGTCCCACCGAGCGTGCCAGAAATGTGATAGGTTGAATGTGAGCGTTAGAAATCAAGCAACAAGTGAAAGAGTACAAATAAACAACTAAAACAACCTACACCTCAAGATTAGCCTAAGTTGGAAAAAAAACAAGACAAAGCCACAAAATGGAACTTTATACCTTGTGTTGAGTCGATCCTTTGGTTGGCCCTTCGATCTTGGATGTGTATGCTCCTTGGATGGCAAGATGCAAGCTAGATGAGGATGTGAAGATGGATGCAAGTGGATGAAAATAAGAAAATGGCTAAGTGTAGGTTGAGAAACAAAACTACAAGAGTTTGGCTAGCAAAATGATCTCTCCCAAAATGGGAGAAAAGAGGGGGTATTTATAGGATTTTTGGAAAATCCTAGGGGAAATGGACGGTCAAGATTGATCCACCAAATATCAAGATGTAGGGCTAAGGTGAGTTGAGAACTCACAAGCCCTCACATCTCTTGACATGTGGCATGTGAGAGATAGCCCTAAAAAGGTGAAGTGGACATGAGGTGGAAGGAGAAGGACATGATGGAGAGGGGTACAAAGCACCTTTGGGATTGGACAAGATATCCTCATAAAGGAGGTACTTGTCCCCATGTGGGAGAGAGGATAAGTGGGGAATTAAAAATTCTTCAACTATTCTCATGGGGAAGAGGGAAGGAATTTAAAATTCCTTAAATGCATTGGGGGATTAAAAGGTGAATTAAAAATTCACATGGGGAAGGGAGATGCCTTGTCCAAAAGGAGAAAGCCTTTAATAAGGTTGACCAAGGACACATGTCATAAAAGGACATGGGGAAGAGAAAAGGAATTTAATATTCCTTGGAAGGATAAAAGGAATTCAAAACTTCCTTGAGAGGTTGATTAGGGCTAGCTAGTGAGGGATTAGAGGATGGCTAGTGGCTAAAAGATATTAGAGGCCAACTCTGCAAAAGTTGGAGGATGTGACACCCTCCTAATCAAGGATTAGGCATGTGCACATCCTAAATGGGATGAGATTAGAAGAAGGATTAAGATAAGATAAAAAAAAGATGGAGGATGTGATGAGGAGGAAATCTAAAATAAATGTGACATTTATTTAATTCATTTGATGAAAGAGGAAGGTATTTAATTATTTAACTAGATACCTTAGGGGTTAGAAGGATGTTAATTAAAGGGGATAAATTTGGATAAATTAAGTGTCCAAATTTAGACATCTACAAGAAGTAACCCAAAAACTTGTGCTATGGAAACCTCAGATGCATCCACTAATATTCCTTGCACCATTTCTTTGTCATACTCTAGTGTAAATTTCAAACCTTCTTGTCATATCATCATCAAATTCTGTTAGTTTCAAGATATAATCAAGTCGGCCAACTCAAGTAAAAAATGGGTAAAACCATTGCATCCTCCAAAATTTTCTTATGAGACAACAACTCTCTCCTGATAACATTGCCTCCCATTATGACTTTCTTTTCTCTGCTCAATGTGTTTAATCTAGTCTTCAAAACTAAGTTGAATTCACTCCACCACCTTCAAAACCCTTCTCCTTCCTGATGTTTCCTCATATACTTTTACTACCATACCATAGCTGCAACTCCCCTTCTCAGTACAACTTAACTTGAGATCACAAATAGGTTCTAAGTTTGACTCTGGGTTGGACTTAGCTCAAGTTCTTAGGATTGAAAATTTGGAAATTGGAAGTATCAAGAAAAAGTGGCTATAATTTTAGGAGGGTTTTGCATGTCGCATCTATCTATTGCATTTGATTTGGGTGGTGAATTTCAAAAAAAATGGTTGAGTTGTACCCTCCCCCCAACTTAATGGTTGAAGTGACCTCACTTCAAGTTATGATTGGGAAGTGGTATGAGTATAAATAATATAAATAAATGGTATGAATATTTCACATGCATGAAGTAATATGAAAGGCATATAGAAAGTTTAAATAAATCTATCGTAACTATGATAGCATATCTTGCGTACCTACCTAAAGAGATAATTGATCATCGCACGTGTAAACTGAATAAAATGTTATCCATATTTTAATTTTATGTGACCAAAAATAACTACAGGTGTGAATTGTGAGGTGGAGAATGCAAATTGATGGGATAGATTAGACAAATAGTAGTAGGTGATATGACAGCTCAAACATTTGAAATGTGAATTGGTAGTAGGTTATAATATAATCGTGTTGCAGGTACTTATTGTGAAGATATGTATATTGCATGTGAACTATAGTTTATGTGGCACCAAGTGATTTGAATTTTTCCTTTCTTATGCTAGACGATGCTATGGGTACCTTCGGCAATAGGACCCATTCTAAATGTTGACAGTTATTATGCTATAGGTCCCTACAACATTAAAACCCTTTCTGAATGTGTAATAAAAATAGGTCCCTATGGAGAAAATATAAACATCATTATAAATTTATTGTGTGTGCTTGTGATATAAAGTGAAAATAATCCCAAGTGATCTCAAGGATTGAGTTGTGTAGCTCAATCACTAGGTCACCTAAAGTGCTTGGTATATCATGTGTTGTTGAAACATCACTTTGTGTGTCTGAACCTATATTTGGATCACTGTGAGCACCATACTACTGAAAAAGGGAGAAAATAAAATTGTCTTTCTATAATGTCTTCTTATATAGCTTCAATCTATGGCCATTAACCAAAAGAGAGAATATGACTACATCTATGGTGTGTAACTTGACTACTCCATTAGGATAGACTTGACTAATTTCATAGGGACCCAACCACCTAGATTGAAGTTTCCCTTTGTACCTTGAATGTCATTCCAAAATGATTTTTACCAAAATAATACACAAGTATTTTTATTTTTTTGAAATAACCATGTGTAAACACTAATGGATGTCAAACATACAAGAAACATAGCCACACACCAATGAGAATATGAATATTAAATACCTCCTAACCACAACAATTGATAACACTTATATCAGTATCATATCTACCTTTATTCTTATCACCCCCTTCTCACATCTAAATCAGGTAAAATTAATAACATTGACACTACTAATTTCTTGACAAGTAATAAGCATAATAATCTTACCTTTAACACTAAATACTAATATTTATTCCTCATTATGCTCCTTATAAGTACCAAGTTAAATATTAATGGCATCCACATATCTATATTCAAAATTACCCTTCATATATAACTCTAAACTTACTTAACATCATGATTCATAGCAACAAATAAATCTATAATTCTACAATTATTGCTACTTAGCCAACTATAGATTTCACCACTAACTAACAATATAGTATCAATGTTACCCATAAAGTTAGTATTGCTAATATTCATATCACATAAATTCCTAGCTAATGAAGATATTATTATGATTGAAAATCACAACAATAACAACATCAGTTGATATGGTGCCTGTAATACCCCTCATACTGTTTAAACTTTTTATTTTTTTGTGTTTTGGCTTGGATACTCTGATGGTACTAGTATTGTTTGTTTTGGTTAGTTAGAAATTTGTTGATACTATTATTGTTTGGTTGGTGGTTTGATTGGTAGACTATTGATGATGTTATTTTATGATTATTTCTTATGACATTATGGTTGGCTATATCAGTTGATTTTCTGGATTATGATATGATGCAGTGATTTAATTTAATATGTTATGAGATGTTTTTTAGTTAGAAATGTTAATTTATTAGTATATTATAATTGTTAGAGTAGGTGTGATGAAGGACAATATGGCATCACTCGTGCGCGAGTGCCCTGCTATGTTGCGATTCCTTCTCACAATGTAGTATTTTGATTTAATGCTTTAATGTTATATATATATGCACATGTACACAACTTCGTTTGTATGCAGGATTTGCAGGTAAAAGTCTCGATTCCACTTGCTTCGGCAGGACAGGGTGAGCACCAATAACCCAACGGTTAAATGTTGAAATAGAGGTGACGATGAAGTCCTCCCGTCCCATGATGTCAAGTCGTCTTGTTGATTGGTATTGTTCATTGTTGGTAATTATCGTCATTGTGGTTTGTGTTTTGTATTTGTCGTCCTTTGATTAATGTTGGTACTTTGTTTATGTTGTGGTGTATTCGATTTAAATAATGAAAATAATTAGTTGTTTTAATGTTAGATTTAAATGATATTCGAATATTTAGATGATTTAATTGTTTTTGGAAAAATCATATATTGCAATTAAATAATAATTAAATATTAAATGTGACTTAATTATTTTAATCATTTATTTGGTGGTGAATAATTATGAGAATAATTTATTTAAAATAAATATGTAATGTGATGTGCAAGAAAAGTTGCAAAAACAAAAATAAAAGCAATAAAACAAATAAAAGAATAAAAAGATTGTGTGAGCCAATAGGAATAGAGATCAGGGAAAAAGCTAGCTTTTAAAGAATTGTTTTTCTTTTAATTTTGATTTTTGAGGGTTTTTGAGGACAGGGGCAATATATTTTTATTTAATTAGGAATTTTTGTAAGTTCTTACACACACAGAAGATCAGAAAGTTGAAGTTGCTCAAGTGATTGTGAGTTCGTTCTGGACTAAGAATTGGGAATCGAGCTCGAGGGCATCAGAGTCAAGCAGGCATCTTCAGATTGGCATTGGACTCCAGGTTCCTCTCGTGGTCTTCTTCTCGTACCCTTTTTTGTTATCTGTTGCTTCAGAAAAAGAAAAAATAAACTTTATTAAAATGGCTTTTTGTGAATATAGAAAACTCCTGTTGAACTAAAAACTAGGGCAAATTATTAGACTAGAAAACAAAGAAAATCATAGTAATTATACTGTCCAATTTTTGTCAAAACAAGAACCTCGATCTTCTGAAACATACAATCTATCAAAATAGGATTTTAGAAAAAGATGATTTAGTTATTGAAGAAAATAAAATTTGGGGTTTTCTCAGTATTTTAATATATAATGGATCTATGTTATTTCTCTATATTTTCCTCTGTTTTTCTTAACATTTAGGAAAATCTGTTTCTCTGTATTCTGTCTCTATTTTTTTTATATTTATGAAAATAATATATATATATATAATGTTTATAATATCTTACTGTTCTCTGTGCCTGTGACTGGAAAAATTATTCCTCTGTAATTTTTAAATGTGTATATTCTGGGTATATAAATATATATATATACAAATTTCGTATATATATATATATACATATTTATTAAATAATGTTTTGTGCATAGTAATTTTCATATTGGGGATTTTTGTTTAAATCAAATTTTATTTTTTATGTTCGCTGGCCGAATCGTCCGACGGCGTCCCGTACAGTGGATGAATTTATGTTTTCAAGTTTAATAAAAATTATATTAAATTTATACTTTCAAGTTTTAGTTTTAAATTTATACTTTCAAGTTTTAGTTTAAATCAATTTTCATTATTTTAGTTTTCTCTGGCCGAATCAGCCGATGACGTTCCGTATGTCTGAGCGGATTTTATGTTTCAGTTTATATATTATATATGTTAAAAAAAAACTAGAAATTTCAAAGTTTGTGTTTGGTTATTAAATTTACTTGAATGGGGGTTAGGGAGGGGACGGCTGGGCCGTACCCCGTCCCTGCCCCAAGGTAGGCTACAGACTGGCCACACAGCAGTCCTTACGGACTGCTGCGTATAGCAGCCCGTAAGGGCCGCTGTACTTACCAGCCGCTGAAGGTCTGGTTAACCGTGGCCACTTGCATGGTTAATTTGTTTAAAATTTAAATTTTATTTATGTTTTTATTTATGTTTTTATATATGTTTTAATATATATAATATATATATTATATATATATATATAAATATATATATACCAATATATATATATGTATATATATATTTAATTAAATTAGAATTGTAATTTATTTTATCTGAGTTTATTTTAATTGGGGTATTTAAAATCTTCTTTTTTTATGTAAATTTTTTATTGTTTAATGTGAAAGTTAATTTATTATATTGTAAGAATTTAACTGTATATTTGAAATTAAATATTTGATGATTGATATTATTTAAGAGATTTTGATGTATTTTAAATGACGTTGTTTTTGATCGTTTAGTTAAACAAATTTGTTATACAAGAATTGAACTTTAACCGTGATTGTAGACCTTGTTGAGTTAATTGTATTGGGTTACACAGTCGAGAGTGGAATCAAACGTAATGGTGCAACCTTGTAAATGTTATCTGAGTTTTCTTTCTTTATGTTGGGATTTCTTCTGTTCAGTGTTGTCGATGTGGGAACTGTTTTGGTCTGTGAAAATCTTGTTCCAGAGGCTTGTGATTTAAATTGTTATTTATCTTTGGTTATGCTTTTGAGCGTTATTGGTGTTATGTTAGGAAGGGTTGGACGGGTTTGCAAGTCTTTTGATTATGTGCAGTTGCGAGATGGTTAATGCCTCGTGTATCCAATTTTTGTTTTAAGATTTATATGTGTTGGTTCAACCCTTGCCTACTTGAGATATGTTAGGGGTCATAGGTGGGAGAGTGGCTCTTCGTGGGCGCCGGCGCCTCAGGATGAGGAAGGGCTTAGGATAACCCACGAATGAGTAAGCTAAACAAGTGATAACCTAAACAATAGAATTAGGGGGTTGGGTAGTTTAAAAACACAAGATAATAAAACTTTGGATTCCTCAGCTATGCATTAGGGCTACCCTAGACTAGTGATAGACTGAGAAGGCCGTGGTCGGCATAGTCATAGTCTCGTCTTCACGAGAGATTATTGGCTCCGCATCAGCTACCCTATGGTGCCGATGCCTCAGTTAGGAGGAAGGGCCAGGAGATCCATAGATGGGTGCCGGCGCCTCAGTTGGAGGAAGGGCCAGGAGAATCCCATGAGAGCTATGCGATGACACTCTCCACTTGACACCCTTGTTGCTTTGTGTTGTTTCCTCTGGATGTTATCTTTTATGATGTTTTCTTGAATTCTTGTGAATTTTTTTAATGATTGTTTATTGATAGTACTTCATGTTATTGTGATGAGTCTCTTGGTTTTAACTTGTCATGTGATCTATGAACGTTATTGGTTGTTCATTGTATGCTTTTAGTTGTACTTGATTTGTATCATAATGTGGTTGAGTCAGTTTGACATTCATGGTCGGGTTCACTTCCTCGTCACCTCTGAGCACGGGGGGTGAGTTACTTGTAATTCACATGGTTGGGTGGAACGTGCTCCGCACCCGTTGGGTTCCCCATCAGCGTCTTGTCTTCTCAGCTTTCCGCAGTGGAGTTGTACCAGTGATCAGTTGTACTTCATATTTCATTATATTTGTATCATTTCCCCATGTTGGGAAATTCAATGTAATTCATTTATCAAAGAAAATTGTAATGTAATATTATATCATTGATGTAATAGTTAGGCTCTTTTGTAACTCTTTTAAGAGGTTTATCATGGATGTAATTATGCGATGTTTATTTTGCTCGCATCATGGTTATTGGATGTATTATTGTCTGTGGTTATTATAAAAGTAATGGTTATGTTGTAATCTTTACCTTATTTATGTTTGTTGTTGCGATGTAACCTCGCGTGCCCCAGAGAACCAAGTGTGTTAATGCTATGTAATATGTTATGTGGTTATGGTTTAATGTTTTTGCATGTTTACTTTTATTATTTAAAAAAAAAACTTTTTTGCATTGTGTGTGTTCTCTGGGGTTTGTACGATAGGCGTTACACTTTTGTATCAGAGCCAAGGTTGCAAACACTAGGGTCTTTGGGTAGTGTAGTCCATTAGGTTACCGTATGTGCAACTCTTGAGCTCATTTTGTACTTTATCTTGTGGCGCAGAACTATGCCTCGAGGTAGAGGACGTGGCCGTCCAAGAGGCCGTGGTGCCAGTCATAGAGCAAACCGGGGAAGCCCCTCAGTTCCTAGCTCCCATGGTTCTGAGCATGAGGAACAACAGAGTCTTCACAGCATTCCGTCAGGTGGCCAAAATCTGGCACAGCCAGGTCTAGATGGTCAGTTGCAGCATATACTTGGAGAGATTCTTGACCGATTGGGACCCAAGCCAGATGAGGTACACCAGGTTGAGAGGGAGAGAGAGAGGTCTCTGAGGCACAGGGATACAGATGTGGGTTAGGGTGCAGTCATAGCAGGCCATATGAGAGATCTGATGAGGGCACACCCTCCCACTTTTGATGGTTTTGAAGGAGGTCTTGAGGCTGAGACCTGGTTAATTGACTTAGATTGTTGCTTCGCCATGCACCCCTACGGTAGCTATACCAAGGCACGGTGCGCAGTTATGCACCTGCGAGGCTTCGCATCTACTTGGTGGCATCTTGAGGAACAGAAGTTGCATCTTGATCTCAGTATGGTTACTTGGGAGTTGTTCCTAGATAGGTTCAGAGCTCGTTTCCTCTCAGATCACTGGAGGCAACGCAGGGCTGACGAGTTTCACGATCTCAAGCAGTTGTCTATGTGGAGCAGTATGAGAGGTGCTTCTATGAGTTGAAGCAGTATGTAGGGATTAGCCACGACGAAGGCATGTTAGTGCAACATTTTGTTCGGGGCTTAAATTCTCATATCAGTGGTGGTGTACGATTCTTTGAGCCGAAGACGATGGAAATGGCAGTTGAGAAGGCTCGCTTAGTGGAGGAGAATTTGGCCATGGCTTTGGGTGGTCACATCAGAGTACAGATTAGTAGCATGCCCACATCTGGTTATGTTGCTCATGGAGGGCAGTCACAGGGAGCAGGATCTTCTAGGAATAGGAATCCACCTTCTAAAGGGGGTCAGCAACATCAGCAGCAGCAGCAGCATCAGGAACAACAATCACAGCCGAAGCATGAAAACTTTCAATCTCAGCAAGGTGGCAATTCACAGTTTCGTAAGGATTGGAACAGGATCAGGCACCAAATTTGACAGGAACGTTTTGCATAGCCTGTACTTAGTTTTCAGGCAGCACCGAGTCAAGGAAGCTTTCAACAATCCAATGCTCCATCCGAGGGCAGAGGATTTGGCCGAGGTACTGGTTGCTACTCATGTGGGCAACAAGGGAATATCGCTAGATTGTGTCCATAGAAGAGTACTTCTAGATTTTATCAGAAACCTGCCACTTCTGAGCTGACAGTGGGAGATGCGGGTAGATCTCATCAAGTGTTTTCCATTGTCGACAATCGCCAAGTTGGATACCAGGATGCAGGTGCAGAGGCTTCTGGTAGAGGATGAGGTTCTGGCTTAGGAGCTCGTGAGTGAGCTCGAAAGGGTTCGATGGTGTCTTAAACGTTGTGATCTTGGCGTCATGGGAGGATGTCTCCCTTATTTGAGAATCTTAATTTTTCTTTTTATTCTATTATTTAATGGCTTCCAGGAGTAAGCCATGTCCTAGGGGGGAGGATGTAATACCCCTCATACTGTTTAAACTTTTTATTTTTTTGTGCTTTGGCTTGGATACTCTGATGGTACTAGTATTGTTTGTTTTGGTTAGTTAGAAATTTGTTGATACTATTATTGTTTGGTTGGTGGTTTGATTGGTAGACTATTGATGATGTTATTTTATGATTATTTCTTATGACATTATGGTTGGCTATATCAGTTGATTTTCTGGATTATGATATGATGCAGTGATTTAATTTAATATGTTATGAGATGTTTTTTAGTTAGAAATGTTAATTTATCAGTATATTATAATTGTTAGAGTAGGTGTGATGAAGGACAATATGGCATCACTCGTGCGCGAGTGCCCTGCTATGTTGTGATTCCTTCTCACAATGTAGTATTTTGATTTAATGCTTTAATGTTATATATTTATGCACATGTACACAACTTCGTTTGTATGCAGGATTTGCAGGTAAAAGTCTCGATTCCACCTGCTGTGGCAAGATAGGGTGAGCACCAATAACCCAACGGTTAAATGTTGAAACAGAGGTGACAATGAAGTCCTCCTGTCCCATGATGTCAGGTTGTCTTGTTGATTGGTATTGTTCATTGTTGGTAATTATCGTCATTGTGGTTTGTGTTTTGTATTTGTCGTCCTTTGATTAATGTTGGTACTTTGTTTATGTTGTGGTGTATTCGATTTAAATAATGAAAATAATTAGTTGTTTTAATGTTAGATTTAAATGATATTCAAATATTTAGATGATTTAATTTTTTTTGGAAAAATCATATATTGCAATTAAATAATAATTAAATATTAAATGTGACTTAATTATTTTAATCATTTATTTGGTGGTGGATAATTATGAGAATAATTTATTTAAAATAAATATGTAATGTGATGTGCAAGAAAAGTTGCAAAAACAGAAATAAAAGCAATAAAACAAATAAAAGAATAAAAAGATTGTGTGAGCCAATAGGAATAGAGATCAGGGAAAAAGCTAGCTTTTAAAGAATTGTTTTTCTTTTAATTTTGATTTTTGAGGGTTTTTGAGGACAGGGGCAATATATTTTTATTTAATTAGGAATTTTTGTAAGTTCTTACACACACAGAAGATCAGAAAGTTGAAGTTGCTCAAGTGATTGTGAGTTCGTTCTGGACTAAGAATTGGGAATCGAGCTCGAGGGCATCAGAGTCAAGCAGGCATCTTCAGATTGGCATTGGACTCCAGGTTCCTCTCGTGGTCTTCTTCTCGTACCCTTTTTTGTTATCTGTTGCTTCAGAAAAAGAAAAAATAAACTTTATTAAAATGGCTTTTTGTGAATATAGAAAACTCCTGTTGAACTAAAAACTAGGGCAAATTATTAGACTAGAAAACAAAGAAAATCATAGTAATTATACTGTCCAATTTTTGTCAAAACAAGAACCTCGATCTTCTGAAACATACAATCTATCAAAATAGGATTTTAGAAAAAGATGATTTAGTTATTGAAGAAAATAAAATTTGGGGTTTTCTCAGTATTTTAATATATAATGGATCTATGTTATTTCTCTATATTTTCCTCTGTTTTTCTTAACATTTAGGAAAATCTGTTTCTCTGTATTCTGTCTCTATTTTTTTTATATTTATGAAAATAATATATATATATATAATGTTTATAATATCTTACTGTTCTCTGTGCCTGTGACTGGAAAAATTATTCCTCTGTAATTTTTAAATGTGTATATTCTGGGTATATAAATATATATATATACAAATTTCGTATATATATATATATACATATTTATTAAATAATGTTTTGTGCATAGTAATTTTCATATTGGGGATTTTTGTTTAAATCAAATTTTATTTTTTATGTTCGCTGGCCGAATCGTCCGACGGCGTCCCGTACAGTGGATGAATTTATGTTTTCAAGTTTAATAAAAATTATATTAAATTTATACTTTCAAGTTTTAGTTTAAATCAATTTTCATTCTTTTAGTTTTCTCTGGCCGAATTAGTTTTCTCTGGCCGAATCAGCCGATGACGTTCCGTATGTCTGAGCGGATTTTATGTTTCAGTTTATATATTATATATGTTAAAAAAAAACTAGAAATTTCAAAGTTTGTGTTTGGTTATTAAATTTACTTGAATGGGGGTTAGGGAGGGGACGGCTGGGCCGTACCCCGTCCCTGCCCCAAGGTAGGCTACAGACTGGCCACACAGCAGTCCTTACGGACTGCTGCGTATAGCAGCCCGTAAGGGCCGCTGTACTTACCAGCCGCTGAAGGTCTGGTTAACCGTGGCCACTTGCATGGTTAATTTGTTTAAAATTTAAATTTTATTTATGTTTTTATTTATGTTTTTATATATGTTTTAATATATATAATATATATATTATATATATATATATAAATATATATATACCAATATATATATATGTATATATATATTTAATTAAATTAGAATTGTAATTTATTTTATCTGAGTTTATTTTAATTGGGGTATTTAAAATCTTCTTTTTTTATGTAAATTTTTTATTGTTTAATGTGAAAGTTAATTTATTATATTGTAAGAATTTAACTGTATATTTGAAATTAAATATTTGATGATTGATATTATTTAAGAGATTTTGATGTATTTTAAATGACGTTGTTTTTGATCGTTTAGTTAAACAAATTTGTTATACAAGAATTGAACTTTAACCGTGATTGTAGACCTTGTTGAGTTAATTGTATTGGGTTACACAGTCGAGAGTGGAATCAAACGTAATGGTGCAACCTTGTAAATGTTATCTGAGTTTTCTTTCTTTATGTTGGGATTTCTTCTGTTCAGTGTTGTCGATGTGGGAACTGTTTTGGTCTGTGAAAATCTTGTTCCAGAGGCTTGTGATTTAAATTGTTATTTATCTTTGGTTATGCTTTTGAGCGTTATTGGTGTTATGTTAGGAAGGGTTGGACGGGTTTGCAAGTCTTTTGATTATGTGCAGTTGCGAGATGGTTAATGCCTCGTGTATCCAATTTTTGTTTTAAGATTTATATGTGTTGGTTCAACCCTTGCCTACTTGAGATATGTTAGGGGTCATAGGTGGGAGAGTGGCTCTTCGTGGGCGCCGGCGCCTCAGGATGAGGAAGGGCTCAGGATAACCCACGAATGAGTAAGCTAAACAAGTGATAACCTAAACAATAGATTTAGGGGGTTGGGTAGTTTTAAAAACACAAGATAATAAAACTTTGGATTCCTTGGCTATGCATTAGGGCTACCTTAGACTAGTGATAGACTGAGAAGGCCGTGGTCGGCATAGTCATAGTCTCGTCTTCACGAGATTATTGCCCGCGATCAGCTACTCCTATGGTGCCATGCCCCGCCAGGGAGGGAAGGGCCGTGAGATCCATAGATGGGTGCCGGGCGCTTGGAGGAAGGGCCGTGGAGAATCCCAGGAGAGCTGGCGTGCGATGACACTCTCCACTTGACACCCTTGTGCTTTGTTGTTGCCTCTGGATGTTATCTCTTTATGATGTTTTCTTGAATTCTTGTGAATTTGTTTAATGATTGTTTATTGATAGTACTTCATGTTATTATGATGAGTCTCTTGGTTTTAACTTGTCATGTGATCTGTGAATGTTATTGGTTGTTCATCGTATGCTTTGAGTTGTACTTGATTTGTATCATAATGTGGTTGAGTCAGTTTGACATTCATGGTCGAGTTCACTTCCTCATCACCTCTGAGCACGGGGGGTGAGTTACTTGTAATTCACATGGTTGGGTGGAACGTGCTCCACACCCATTGGGTTCCCCATCAGCGTCTTGTCTTCTTAGCTTTCCGTAGTGGAGGTGTTCCAGTGATCAGTTGTACTTCATATTTCATTATACTTGTATCAATTCCCCATGTTGGGAAATTCAATGTAATTCATTTATCAAAGAAAATTGTAATGTAATATTATATCAAGGATGTAATAGTTAGGCTCTTTTGTAACTCTTTTAAGAGGTTTATCATGGATGTAATTATGCGATGTTTATTATGCTCGTATCATGGTTATTGGATGTATTATTATCTGTGGTTATTATAAAAGTAATGGTTATGTTGTAATCTTTACCTTATTTATGTTTGTTGTTGCGATGTAACCTCGCGTACCCTAGAGAACCAAGTGTGTTAATGCTATGTAATATGTTATGTGGTTATGGTTTAATGTTTTTGCATGTTTACTTTTATTATTTAAAAAA
>VDFB02371793.1:0-24026 GCA_007258455.2 Sequoia sempervirens | reverse complement strand
ACGATTTGTGATGTGTACTAATGATGTCATGCAGGTGGATGACTTATGATGTGATTATGAAAATATGCAATGGGATATATGATATGTTTATGAAAAATTTAATGTGTTGCAAATGATGTGGAAATATAATGTATGTATGGAATTTTTGTTTTTGGATTTTTTAAATGCAATAAATAATGATGATGTGATGGAAAATGGATGTTGTGTTTATGAAATGCATCATGAATTTGTAATATGTATATGAATTAAGAAATTATATGAAATGATATGTGATATGGGTCAAATGCTATGTGAAAAATGACATGATATATAAATGATATGAAAATGATAGATAATTAAAGATATGATATAAATGTAATGTGACAAATGATAAATGATATGAATAATGGTATGAAGTGAAATGAACATGATTAATAATAATGAGATGTATGATAAGATGATAAATGATATGTAAAGAAATGGATGAAATGATAATGCTAAATGAAATGACAATCAAAATGTAATGAAATGATAAGTGAAATGAAATAGATTATGAAATGATGGCACAAAAATACAATATGATAATGACATGGTAATGAAGATGATAAATGGTATGCAACTGTGTAGAATAAAAATGAAATGGATATGAAAATGATAAGTAAGATGTTAATGATATGAAAACGATAGATAATATGAAAATGAAAGTGATATGAAATACCTAATGGATGAATGAATGATATGAAATGATAAAGGATCTAAATGATATGCAATGAAATGATACATAAAATGAGGATGATATAAAATGAGAATGATCAATGGTATGCAATGAAATTATATGACATGAAAAATGATAAATGAAATGATAATGCATAATGATGGATAAATAAATGATAAAGGATCTAAATGATATGAAAATGAATGACAAATAATAAACTATATGATTAATGAAATGATGATGAAGATGAAAGATGATAATGAAACAAATGTTCGAATGTCCTCCACAAATAGTCCAAAGAAACATGACAGTCGTTGATGTTTTTGTTCAGCCTTTTAAAACTCTGATGCAAATCCAGTATGCAAATATGTACAATGATCTAAATGAAATGCAACAAAACAAAACCAACCATTTGTGGAGCCCTTTGTTAGCTTACTTGAATCATCATAAAGCGTTTTAAAATGTTGGAAGTATGTACAAGCATCAAAGGGTAAATTCACACCAATGATGACCTGAGTACAACTTTCATGATATTTTATGTAGCAAGTGAACACAAGCATCAAGGTATAATTGAACCAAGATGACGTGAGTATTTCTTGCATAAACAGACAAAGATTAACCACTTTCTGATGCAAATTTGGAACTGTCATCAATGATACACTTTGGAAATCATGTCTCGCGACATATTTACACCAGATTGATAGTTAACCACAAGACAGCAGACAAAGAAAAATCATCCTCTTTCCCCACCACTCTAGTTCAGTACATCATCAAGTGTGCTCCAGAGGGATGATATCAAAAGTCAAACAACCATTGCTCAAAATATAATACTAATATTCCAAACATTTATTCAGATTTTAGATCATCCAGATATGTGTTATGATATGGTACTTGTTGAAAACTGTTGTGATATGTGTAACTAAGGATTTCTCTTAGGTTTAGATTAGGATTGTTAGCAATAAATCAATGAAGACAATAGAAACCCAAAGACCTATCGAGTACAAAGGAAATTAAATAATAAAACAGTTATACCTGTTTCTCAAAATTTTCATGATTACCTCCATAGTACCTTCTTGCTTGCTGGATGATACTTTGCCCTCAGATTCATCGTGCGAGCAATCTGTAAATAGATGTCTATGTCCTACACCAAGCTTTGAAGGATTTGCATAAATGTCTAAATTCCTATGCCTAAATGACTATGACAATGCCTAAACATGCTAAGACTTGATCAAATAAAGATAATAAGTGTTGCAATTGCTATGGAAATATAAGTGTGCAAGTGAGTAAGTATGCAATGCACCTATAATATGTCTACTTGTGTGTGTGTAATCAAAAAGTGAGATAAAAATGGCATTTTATAGAAAATGCCATTTCGAATGGACGGGTGAGATTACATTCTCACCAAAACCTAAAAATGAAAGGTCCAGATTAAATCTGAGAATCCCTAATTAGGGTTAGGGCAAATTCATTAATTGAACGGTCAAGATGATATCTCAAATAATTGGATCGACGGTGGAGAATAAATGAAGAAATATTTTCGAAAATAAAGATTTTCGAAAATGAATAAGATAAAGACCGAACTGAAGATCAATTTTGGAAGGGTCAAGAACCTGCCCGATTAATTGACTCTTGGCGGAAAGTTACCGATTTGGAATTAAATTAATTCCAAATGTGAATTTTGAGAAATAGTAAATAATCAGTTTTCGAATTATTTACCAAAATGAGCTTGTAGTTAAGATGAGATGACATTTTAAATATTTTAATTTATTTAAAATGAGAAGAATATCCAATTTGGCAATTAAATAATTAAATTTAATTATTTAATTTAGCAAATAAGACTGATAATTAAATTAATTAATTAATTCATTTAATTATGACAATTAGTGAAATATTAAATAAATAATAGAAACTTATTTATTTAATAATCAATAAGGAATAAAGTGAATAAAAGCCAATTAAATAAATTAAGAAATTTATTTAATTAAGGGGAGACTTAGACAATTAATGACGTATTTAATAAATAAACAGAATTTATTTATTTAATAATCATGAAGAATAAAAGGTCATGAATTAATTAAATAATTATGAATTATTTAATCAATAGTCGAATGTGGACCAAAGACATAATTAAATGTCCCAATTATGTTAGCACAAAAGTGGTAAAAATGAAGCTTGTAGGCCTAGGTCATTTTTAGGTGTCTACATTTTGCCCCTCTTTGTCATAATGTTGTTTATCGCGTTGTGACAAAGAAAACAAGTCAAAGTCGTGCCCTAGTAAAGGTACGGAGTATCATTTCTCCCTCGGGAAATTTTTCAAATTTTGGGTCGACGACAGAAAATTTTATAAAGGGTCCCGATAAATCAATTAGATGACCAAAAAATCAATGGCGCAGTCGGTTTTGAATTCTGAAATGTTTAAAGCAGCTAACGAGGAAGTGAAAGTTGGTCAAATGAGCCTCCAATAATAACCTCATTTGAGAAATGTCATTTTCACTTTATAAATAGGTTGACAAAGGGGTAAAATTCAATTCATTTCTACTATTTACTTTGCAAACTTCGAGAGCCCAGAGCGAAAAGGAGCACAGCGAGGATGGTGATTCCAGTGACAAAGCATCATGGAGAGATCGTACAGACATTCAGACAGCCAGAGGGCTCAGAGCCGGTGGTATGTACCCTTGTCCTGCTTTATAATTTTTTTGTTTTGCGTGCCAATTTTAGGTTTCTAGGGCAAACATTGACTACACCACAATGCAACTGCATTTGCGTAAGCCGCAATCGTCTCTGCATTCGACGCATATGATGCATCGCGACGTGAATGACTAGTTAATCGTAGGGTGGGCGAGGCGTTGCAACGCATTTGATAAAAAACTGTGACGCATTCGCCTAACTGAATCGCATATGAGTGTTGAAATGTTGTAATTGTCATTTTGTGCCGCAATTGCACATTTTAGCGATGCATTCGCCATCTTGTGTCGCAATTGCCAAAATTCGTGACGCAATTGCCATAATGCGACGCATTTGGGTAACCGAGTGATGCAACTATCATGTTGCGACGCATTTGAGGATTTTAGAGACGCATTCGAATATTTGCGATGCAACTGCTATAACGCAACGCATTTGATTTTTTTTTACTGAGACTAATTGTGATACTTGTGAAACCGTTAATACTTTTGATGATGTTGATAGTTGTCTAGAAAGTACTGATATATTGTTTGCCTTTTTGCAGAGGCAGCTTGCCCCTATCTACACGCGAGAGAGCAGACCGACCACATTTCAGTTTGCCAACCAGTTGAGCCCACGGGAACAGTGCCGATTAATACAACTAGGGTTGTTCTACGTTGCCTACATGCCCGCCATTCGGGCGAACAAGGGATTACTAACTGTGCTATGTGAGCATTGGCATTCGGAGACTTGTTCGTTCCACCTGCCGATAGTTGAGGCTACCATTACTCTGGAGGACGTCTACCAGATTCTGCGAGTGCCGATCTGAGGGGAGTGGATTGTCTATGACCCTCATCATAGCGAGCAAACCTTCTGAGTGTACTACCGAGATCAGGGTGCAGGACTAGGCATCCAGGGTTATGAGATCAGATGGGAGTTCATGGCGGATCACTATAGTCGCTTTGATGCATTCCTTGCGACTTTGATTGGGGGGATCTTGATTCTCGATCGTCGAGGATACGGATTTCCTATTGGCTAGGGAGATGTCCTGGTTGGCATGAGACGAGACAGGACCATTTATGCTTGGGGTCCTTGCTTACTAGGGACACTCTACCATCAACTACATGATATTGCCTATAGGAGAGGAGAGAGTATCTCGTGTCGGACTACGTTGATGATGATATGGGCCTGGGAGCACATATCCATATTTTGTCCAATGATTGACAGACCACAGTTGGCCGACGATATGCCCTATGCTTATTACTATGCAGGTGCCTTACTGCAGACCCAGATGGGTGAGACAGGTTGGTGGCGGCATCGGATTGACACGATGGTGTCCTTTATCTGGAGGCCGTATCGAGACTGCGGACAATGAGATGATGAGGTAGACCACTTGAGTCTATGCAGGTAGTACAAATATTTGATTGGCAGGACGGTGTAGACTTCATTGATCATTGAGATGTATTTACCATAGCGTGTCCTGAGGTAGTTCAGAGAGTAGCAAGGTGTACCTACAGGGACAGTCGAGTATGCCCAGTCGTCCATAGAGTATGCTTGGGGACCAGCCATTCCGCAGCTGGCCTCTACGTAGGTATCGATTGTGCTAGGAGCCCGTGCATGGGATTGAGTGGAGGAGCAGTCGATCAAAGATCCATAACCGATATGACTTATGGTGGCGCATACATAGGATGTGCTAATATCGGATCCAGATACACCACCGCGGGACGTATTAACGCTATAATTCCCCATGTGCCACGATAAGTAAGGGCAAAAGATGGAGGCAGGGGGAGATGGAGGACAGAGGTCAGGGGTGGAGACCTGAGGTGGACGGAGGCCGTGGTGGATGGATATGAGATGGAAGGAAGGAATGGATGGTGGAAGGGGAAGAAGGAGGGAGAGGGAGGGTGGAGATGGAGGGAAGGAGGTGGATGGACATGGACATGGATGACATGGATGAGGCCGAGAGACTCCTCAGATGGTGGATGGTGGAGGGAGAGGAGGAGATACCATCCTCCTTAGGATTGCCCTAGGATGCCACGACAGATCAGAGGGTGGCCGACCTACAGCAGAGACTAGATGACAGCATAGCGCAGATCAAATTACTACAGTTAGAGTTAGAGGTAGCCCGGGTAGAGCGGGATCAGGCAATGATCCTCCAGCAGGACTCGGCTCAGTGGTGCACATAGTTCACAGCATTATGCACAGGGCCTGCAGGGGACATGGCTCACAAGCTAGCCAGGGTGAGCACGAGACTGGGACAGTATCGGATATTATATGAGCAGGCGGTGCCACCTGAGTGACGGGATCCTACCTTATCATGGTCACAGACGAGGACAGGTAGTGGCCACAGATCAGGCAATGCCAGTGGCAGCAGGAGTCACATCAGTGTTGAAGGATCTACCTCGACAGGGCACACATCAGTGCACAGATCACATCACTCACGCCGGCACACCCCGAGTCACCATTCGGGTCATAGTCATGGGTCGACTGGTTCAATGCAGAGATCAGTACAAGGACAGCCGCCAGTGGTTGATCCATCGACTTGTCAGAGTTAGGCCGCAATGACATCACAAGTATCTGTTTCCATAGAGATTACACCTTTATTTGTAGTTCCACTAGTGGAATAGGCAGAGGTTGCGATAGGTCCGCCTATCGGTTCAGTCCCAATTTCAGAGTTGCAGCCGCCACATTCTTCACTATGAGGGGATGATGAGAGTCTACCCTAGGGGCATTTTATTATTATGACATGCTATGTATAGATTATTGAGCCTGCGAGCTCCATTTTTGGGATATCCCCTTACTTTATCCTATGACATTGTACATTTTTGAGATGATGTTATATGATGATGCAGTTTTGATGTGGCCTACATGTGTGTTATGTGATGTTCTTTGATTTAATGCATTATGATATAAGTGATGTATGATGTTGATTTATGATGTATCATGTATTACCTATGATGCTTATTTATGATTTTGATGCCATGATGATGCAATGCCTACTTATGTGAGATGATAATGATAATGATGTGCCTAATGTATTATGCAATGTTTGTGATTATGTATATGATTTAATGTTGTGGATGATGTATGTATGGACCTAATGCAATTTTTATATGATCATGTATGCACTTATGTTTTTGGATGTCACAGGATATCATCGTGAGATGGATGAGAGAAGATGACGAGACTGATGAGAGAAGATGACTAGACCAAAGAGGAGAAGATGACGAGACCGACGGAGATGTGTGTTAATTCCTAGACCAAATCCTTCAAAGCTTTACTATAGGACTTTAATATTTATTGCTCTTAATCATCATTGGGCAGACTGTTGTAATGGCTAACAAACACCATGATATGACATAGATCAAGGTGTGCAAGGTCGTACCATCACGTAAGACAAGCAGTCGTAGACAAGGATGATCATGACTCACACTAAGAGCGTGATTGCCCCAGTCTTTTTGTCATAATCAACCACTAGCAGAATAAAAAAAAAAAAGACAAATCATGAAACGTCGTTGCTTCTCTAAATCCTGTTTACAGGATATCCTTGAAAAACTAGCAACATGATTGCCAAAATATAAAAATAGAGCCCTTATCATGATACATCGTTGTTTTTCTAAATCCCAAAATTAGGACCTCACTGAGAAACTAGTAGTCATGCATGCCAATCATCATGATACGTCGTTGCTTCTCTAAATCCTATTATTAGGATCTCGCTGAAAAACTAATAACATGATAAAAAGCCAAAAGACAATGTCAAGTGTTTGCCAAGTGTGTCTGGATATCCATTGTTCTGATGTGAAGATGTCAAGTTTGATAATGATGAGATGCCAGAGTGTCAAAGCGTTGATGCCCAGATGACAAATGTCCAAAATTGCCAAATTCAGGAAGAACACATCCTGAATAATGTTGATGTCGAGAGGATTTGATCCCTAACAGTCGAAAGGGGTCCCTCGAGATGATGACGATGCCTAGGAAGGACCCATCCTAAGGCATAGATGACAAAGTTGGTTCTTCAGAAGGACACATCTGAAGAAAACTGATGTTAAGAGGAGTGATCCTTAGATGCCAAGAGGATCCCGATCTCGCGAAATGTCGAATGACAGTGACAATGCCTAGGAAGGACACATCCTAAAGCATGAATGACCGAGGCTATCTTTCAGAAGGACACATCTAAAGATTAACCTAAAGTTGATAGTTTGACAGGTTATAATGATTTGACTTGCTTTGACCGAGTTTGAATTGTGTTTGACTATATGCCGATATTGTCATGATGATATGATTGACCTGTTGATGAGATTGTCAAACTGAAATAATTGATTGTCATGATTTGTTCTTAGGAGTTTACCCATTTGGGAGTGATTCGCTTTGCCTTGAAGATATTTTGACGTGTGTGCCAGTATAGTGTCATAAACCCTAATAGACTGACCTAGTGTGGCCTTGGGGACTCATCAACAGATGGCCTTGCCTATGTCATACAATCAGAGACCTCATAGTTTGACACGACCAATGACTTTATATTGATGACCAAAGATTGCATCATGATTTTATTGTGACAAACCTAAAAGGACTGACTTAATGTCTCAGAGACTCAAATGTGAGTCTTGCCTAAGTAGCAAATGCGCAGAGACAACTTAGTTTGGACAAATAACAAAGACTGATCAACATGACTAACTTTGACAAGAGATGACGATGTGTTTGCACTTTTCGAGCAGTCTAATGTTTTGTTTGTGGTTTTTTTCAAGACATTTTATGATTTTTAGGTCTTTCTTCAGGACATTTTATGATGTTTTTGGTCTTTCTTCAGGACATTTTATGATGTTTTTCTCCTTTTTTCAAGACTTTTTTTAATGTTTTTATCTTTTTTTAGGACTTTTAATGATGTTTTTGGTCTTTTTTCAGGACTTTTTATGATGTTTTTGGTCTTTTTTCAAGACTTTTTATGATGTTTTTGTCTTTTTTTAGGACTTTTTATGATGTTTTTATCTTTTTTTAGGACTTTTTGCCAATTGTCAGATCATGTGCGACATCCACTATAGTTTCATGATAAAAAAATTTGCCCCCAGTTAGGTCCAAGATTTAGCCATTTTTTAAGGAACATGGACGGGATGCTGCTCGTTTACTAGATAGACAGTTGTCAGGACTTGATGTCAATCATTTATTAACCATGACAGGTAGGGTGGTATGGTGGATATATGCATGATAATGGTGGAAATACCTTTCATCCTAGGCCAAGGCAGACAAAGTGACAATAGATGGCAGAGCAATGATTGATTACGCATAGTGCCTGTTTGCCAGGTTTTCACCATGGTACTTATCCAGGGCGCCTATTTGCTAGGTTTTCACCATTGGATGAAATTTTTTTCTTTACTATTTTCTTGACTTTTTGTTTTTTTTGTGTCACCAAAACACCTGTTTGCCAAGTTTTCATCATGGTAACGATTTTTTTATTTTTGATTTTGTTTTTTTGCATTTTTGATATTGTGGATAGCCTGGATGCTTTAGATTACCACTGACTGTTCTAAATCCACTAATGGTGTCGATGTAGAGACTGGTGCCATGATATGCCAATAATGACTTTGCTGAAGGAGTTTTCTTGTCAGGATCATAGCACTTGTATACAACTGATCGATGTCATTGTGATCCTTTCTGATACTAGAGTTGGCCTTATCAAAATATGCACATCGCAATAGAGTGCCATGAGAGTCCTTGTAGTAAAGAGTTGCTGCCATGATGTGACGGATTTGTGACGTGGAATTTTTGGACTTTAGGTGAGATGTAGGATTATGACAGATGATGGTAGATGTGGAAAGTTTGTTTGGACATTTGGATGAATGACTTTATTTTCCAAACTTGGGATGGTGGATGACGGATTTTGGAGGGATGGTGTTTGGAACCAACAGTTTTAGATGCCTTGTTTGATGACCATTTTGAAGGAGGTGGACATTTGTTGTATGTGGGAGTCCTTTTGTCTTGTGGCTCCACATTGTGATTGACTTTTGTATTTGACTTGGTGTCTTTGTTTGATCTAGCTTTCTTTGGGATCCATTTTAATTTCATTTGTCCACTTGTCCTTTTGTTTGATTCAATGGCCTTTGACATTTGATTTTGATCTTTTGACTTGTAAGACTTTTGTTTTTGTTGGTCCCAAAGGGGAGGTTGATTCATGATAGAATGACGGTTTATGGTGTGGGTGGACGGGGTGTTGGCAGCAATCTGATGACAAGGATTTCTCATGGATTCCATTTTGACATTTGTATCTAACAAAGTTGCCCCCAGTATCGAGGAGGTACCGCTGACATTGTTTGATTTGCTATCTGAGGAATAGCCAAGACCTTGATGTCTGCAATTTTCTTGAAGCTGTATTGGTTCTAGAATACCTTGCTCGTGTATGCCTAGTCCTTTGCCTTGATATTGCATGCTTTGACAAATTCTATTTGCGATGGGGTATTTGTTGTTTTGAAAACAAGATGCTAACCCATTATTAGGTATGTGGATATTGTCACTTGTAATATTTTCATCTGCAAAAAATCCTACTCTGACAAAGATAGATGACCCTAGTTGATAACATGTCTTAGCTTCATTGTCATGTTGGACATATTCCTGACTGATATCTTTGGTCTGATCATGCGACATGTCAGGTTCAAATAATTTTGTTGGTGTTTCCAAGGCAATGTCGAAGCCATCATTATTTTTAGTGTCATAGAGCCCAATGGTTTTAGCTATAACTTGATCATATGCAAGCATGTCCCTAGTGGAAGATTCTTGTTCTGGAGGAATATCGTCTATGTGTCCCATGGAGGCAAGTGTCTCATCTTGGGAAGTGTCAATAATCGAGGCCTTTATAAGGTCAGCAAGTGTTTGATCATGAATGGCATAAAGGTCAAGGAGTGGATCATTTTGGATTTCTTTGTCCATGGTAGGGTCTTGGTCTAAGATGGGGTTGTCATGGATTTGGATTTATTGGTCAATGGTAGGGTCTTGGTCAAAGATGGGGTTGTCAAAAATAGGGTCATGGGATGGACTACCTTGTTCTTGACATGAGGGTGACGTTATAATGTCATGCTTTGGGCTTTCATTTTGGCATGTATCCTCAAGTTTATTAAATGGGATTTGACTTTGGACTATGATAGAATTTTCATGACTAGATGTGGCTTGTGAGGGGGTGACTTGAAAAGGATTAATGACCAAAGGACTAGGATAGGACGTGGGAACTTGGACTGGAGTAGTATATGAAGGACTAGGATAGGACATGGGGACTTGGACTGGAGTAGCATGTGAGGGACAAGAATAGGACATAGAGTCTTGGACTGGATTAATTATTGAATGACAAGGATATGACATGGAGACTTGGACCGAATCGGTATGGTATGATGTGGGGACTTAACATGATTTGGTAGATGGTTGATAAGGGATGCAGACTTGGACAGGATTAATAGGTGAAGGACTAGGATATGATGTGGAGACATGGAATGGACTAGCAGATAATTGACTTCCCTTGTCAAAGTTAGGATAAGGCTGATTAATGGATGTTTGTCGTGGACTAATGTCATGGATGGTGTTAAGTGACTTTTGGTAGTGAGGGTAGACAGATGGAGGTGGAAAAGTATTTATGTCAAAGCCTCGTGGTAACTTAACCCCTTGGTCCAAAAGCGTGGCTAGATACCTTTGAGGGTCGCGTAAGATTGAGTTTTCTACAAAGGAGACTATATCAGGATTTTGCGCTACAGCTTCTAAGTCTTCAACATATACTCGTCCATTTTGGTCTCTTTTTATTAATGGCTCAAAAATGTTTTGTGATGAAGATGGCATGTTCATGGAATATTGCATGTTCATGTTGTGAAATGGGTTAGAAAAGGTCCAATGTTTATTTGTGTCATAAGTGTTATTGTCGATGTTGGGATTAGAATCTTGTCCAAAGTTTGCCATTTTTTGTTGTTGTCTTTGAAGCCTAGTCTTCAACCGTAAAAGGGATTTGCTCAAATGAGGATGATGAGAATGACAAGTAAATGCAAGGATGACACTATCCTATGTTTTTTGGATTTTTGATAAGGATGAAAATGCAAGACTGTGTTTCCTAAAATGTTGACTAGGATGACTAGGTGATGATAATGTTTGTCTAAGGAAATGATTGATGAAAGATGATGATGTTTGACTAAGGACTTAATGTTATAAATGCAAGGTATAGTTTCAAAATGATGACTAAGGTGAACAATGCAAAGTATAAGTTCAAAATGAGGACTGAGATTGTTTTTTTTTTGTGTTTTATTGAAAAGTCTAAGTTGTCTAAGGTTGATTGTTTGTGTCCAGATTTGTGACTGTTGTGTATAATGTTTAAGTAATTCAGCAAGCACTTGACAAGCACGATGTTTTAGTGTAAGCAAGCACACATAAGACAAGTATAATCCTAAAAGGCCAATAGGCCAAGGGTTTGTATACTTGGTATAGCCCACCGATATACCCCGAATTGGTGATAAACACCTTTCCTTCTCGAGAGCGTATAACTTAGAATTTTGGTGGCATTGGCTCCCCTCCACGGCTCATTAACGTCATTTGAGCACACCAAATTCAAATTCTTAGATAGTGACTTCCCAAGAACTGCTATCTCTACTCAAGGGAATCAGTAGTGAGTGTCTTCGGGCATGATACTATACCCTGCACTATACCAAGCAATGGCCAAAAAATGGTTGGACACTAAAACAAGAGGTGTTTAATTCAGGCATTTTGTTCATAGGGCATGATCCATGCAGCGAGAATCTCCTTTCGGATCCATCTCGTTGGAACCATACGCGTGATTCTTGGGCTTTTCCCAAAAATTCACTTTTGTATACCGGTTGGAAGTCCCTCGGTGTCAGGGTGCTACCGGTTTGAGTAGTCTTAAGGTGAGTGCTTTTTCCCACCAGAACAGGGCCAAGTTCTAGAGTTACTAACTATTTCTCTTACACCCAGGATCGCTCGAAAGCGCAAGGGGAGAGGATACTTCGATTACTAAGTCATGAGGGTAATAAAAAAAAAGAATGGGTCTGATTTTCTAATCACGAGTTTTCACAAGGTGAGAGCATACTCGCCTACCATTTTGCAAACACAGTCATGCAAATTAGAAGACATTGTTCTTTTTAATTGCACTAAAAGTAAGTGTGTACTAATCTAAGAAAAATACAGACACAATGTTTTAGTTTTTATTCTTTGGCATTCAAACCTACAAGACCACGAGTTAGAAGTTTAGATTTTTTCCTTTGACCCATGAAAAGTAATCGCCAAATGCTGCCAACAAAGATTAGTAACCAAAAATAAATAAAAAATTTAATAATAGCAGCAAATTAAATTAGCAATAACTTTCTCAAAACTTAATAAAATTTTAAATCGTTTGAAGTTTCGGAAAGCTAAGAATCAAACCTTCAAAACCCAAAAATTATTTTCCAAGATTCTGCACAAAAAGAATGTTATATGCAAAACAAAATGCGGGTTTTAAAAACAAAATTAAAAAAACAGCGATCACTAAAATAGCCATAACTTTCTCAAATCTTAACAAAATTTGAAACTGTTTAAAGTTATAGAAAGCTAAGACTGAGATCTACAAAACCCAGAAATTTTTTTAAAATATTTTATTTTCCCTTTTTTTGTGCTCAAAAAGAAGTGACGGGATTTCGTAAGAATTCTTGGCTGTAACCTGTAAAACAGTGAAAACAAACAAGAAAACACAATTTTTTCTACAAAACGTTGGGTTCACCAATGTAACTAAGGATTTATTTTAGGATTATATTAGATTCAAGTTATCAAATCAATGTGAAAGACAAAACCCAAAGTAATTACAAAGAACAAAGGAAGCGAACATAAATGAAACAAGTATACCAAATAGTTGTTGCAGCCTCCATGATTCACCTTTGTAACACCTCCTTGCTTGCTGGATGATATTTTGCCCTCAAATTCGTCATGTGAACAATCTGTAAATAGATGTCTATGTCCTACACCAAGCTTTGAAGGATTTGCATAAATGTCCAAATGCCTATGCCTAAATGACTATGATTGACAATGCCTAAACATGCTAAGACTTAATCAAATAAAGATAATAAGTGTTGCAATTGTTATGGAAATCTAAGTGTGCAAGTGAGTAAGTATGCAATGCACCTATAATATGTCTACTTGTGTGTGTGTAATCGAAAAGTGAGATGAAAATGGAATTTTATAGAAAATGTCATTTTGAATGGACAGGTGAGATTGTATTCTCACCAAAATCTAAAAAGAAACGTCCAGATTAAATCTGAGAATCCCTAATTAGGGTTAGGGAAAATTCATTAATTGAATGGTCAAGATAATATCTCAGATAATTGGATCAATGGTGGAAAATAAATAAAGAAATATTTTCAAAAATAAAGATTTTAGAAAATGAATAAGATAAAGACCAAACTGAAGATCAATTTTGGAAGGGTCGAGAACCTGTCCGATTACTTGACTCTTGGCGGAAAGTTACCGATTTGGAATTAAATTAATTCCAAATGTGAATTTTGAGAAATAGTAAATAATCAGTTTTTGAATTATTTACCAAAATGAGCTTGTAGTTAAGAAGAGATGACATTTTAAATATTTTAATTTATTTAAAATGAGAAGAATATCCAATTTGGCAATTAAATAATTAAATTTAATTATTTAATTTAACAAATAAGACTGATAATTAAATTAATTAATTAATTCATTTAATTATGACAATTAGTGACATATTAAATAAATAATAGAAACTTATTTATTTAATAATCAATAAGGAATAAAGTGAATAGAAGGCAATTAAATAAATTAAGAAATTTATTTAATTAAGGAGAGACTTAGACAATTAATGGCATATTTAATAAATAAATAGAATTTATTTATTGAATAATCATGAAGAATAAAAGGTCATGAATTAATTAAATAATTATGAATTATTTAATTAATAGTCGAATGTGGACCAAGGACATAATTAAATGTCTCAATTATACTAAGACGAAAGTGGTAAAAATGAAGCTTGTAGGCCTAAGTCATTTTTAGATGTCTACAATATGGATCAATGATTGGATAGTTGTTCATAGGATTTGATTGTTTGTTCGCATTATTGGATTTTATGTCATTGTCTAGCTATTTCGGTAGAACCTGAAAGTTGATTGCCCCCAATATGTCAACATTTTCCCCCAGTATTGATACAACTTGCTAAAATGAATATGTACAATGATCAAGCCATGGTAAGACGTTATCGCTCTAGGAAAATAATGGCAGTATGGTGTTGTTATGGATCTAAGATGATGGTGAAAAAATGCATGAAATAAAGGCTAAGAAGCTAAGTGTAGAAAATGAACTAATAGATGGAGAGTTACAAATAGCGTATGTTTGCTAGATATTCACTATCTGTCTTTATTGCATTTTTTTATTTCTTTTTGATTTATTTTTTTTCAAGACATTTTTTATTTTTATGGATTTTTTTCAAGACATTTTTTTGCTATTTTTATGGATTTTTTTAGGACATTTTTTTTAAATTTTATAGATTTTTTCAGGACATTTATAGATGATGATAACTGATTTAGACATAACACTTCTTCAGGTGCATGTTGTTGATGGGTTCATCAAACAGGTCCCCTTCTAGCGTTGACAACTTGTATGCTCCTAAACCGTATACTGCGATGACCACGTAAGGACCCAACCAATTCAGTTCAAACTTTCCATTATTCTCTTTGTCTTGCTAATTTCGTGGGTTTTCCTTCAAAACAAGATCACTGACCTGAAAGGTACATGGCTTGACTTTGTGATTATAGCTATGAGACATCATCTATTGATATCCTTTCAAATGATCAACTACTCATCTCTTCTCATCAAGGAGTTCCAGCTCTTGTAGCTGGGAAACTTTGTATTCATCATCTATGATTAAACCTTTTAGTGATACTCTAAGTGATGGAATATCAACCTCTAAAGTTAATATGGCTTCTACTCCATAGACAAGAGCATACGGTGTTGCTCTTGTTGGCATTCTAATGCTATTTCTATAGGCCCATAATGCGAGATTGAGTTGTACATGCCAATATTTCCCTGCATCATTCACAATCTTCTTCAAGATTTTTAGTATGGTTTTGTTTGAGGTCTCTGCTTGGCCATTCCCTTATGCGTAGTAGGGTGTTGAATATCTATATTGAATATGGAATCTCTCATAAAGTTCGTCAACATCTTGATTCTTGAATGGTCGTCCATTATTTGTGATGATGGAGTTGGGAATGCCATACCAACAAATGATATAGTTGAGTATGAATGATGAGATTTGTTTGTCGGTAACCTTAGTGAGAGGTACTACCTCAATCCACTTGGTAAAGTACTTTGTCGTTGTGATGATGAACTTGTGTCCATTCGATGATAAGGGATGAATCTTGCCAACTAGATCTAACCCCCATTAAGAGAATGGCCAGGTTGGTGTGAACAGTTGTAGTTCTTGTGCTGGTGCATGGATGAGATTCCCATGTATTTGACATTTGGAGTACTTCTTCACAAAAGGGAATGATTCTCTTTCTATTGTAGGTCAGTAGTAACTCATTCTAATCAATTTCTTGGATAAGGTCAGTCCACTTGAATGAGTACCACAAATTCCACCATGAACTTCTTGTAAAGCCTTGTTATATTCGTCACTTTCAAAACATCGAAGTAAAGTACCATCAAGACCGCAGTAATAAAGGATGTTAGCGATAAGAGTATAGCAAGAGGATTGGCAGATAAAGTTACGCTTTTAATTTCAGGATAAGTCAGGTGGTAACATGTCATCTTTTAGATAGGCATAAATCTTGCCATACCAAGGTGAATTGGATCCTACTAAGTGGCAAATGATTTGGCTTTCAAGTGTGTCATAGGCAGGTGCAAATGATTGTTCCACTAGAAATTCATAGCGAGCTTGATTTTCTGGGAGTTGTAGCAATGATGCGATCGTGGCCATGGTGTCAGCTACTTTGTTATCAAGTCTTGGAATTTGTATGAACTTGGTATCCATGAAGTACTTCTTGAGATTGTCAACCATTTTCTTATATGGCAACAGTTTGTCATCTTTGGTCTGATAATCATCATTGATCTTATTTATGACTAACTATGAGTCACCATAAACTTATAGTTCTATGATCCTCCATTCCAATGCGATCTTGAGTCCAGTGATTAAAGCTTCATACTTGGCTATGTTGTTAGTGCATGAAAACATTAGCCTATATGACCGAGGAATGGTGTGTCTTTGAGGGGTAACAAAGAGTATGCCTGCCCTTGATCCATGTTGAGTGAAAGAACCATCAAAATATAAAGACCATGGCTATTTTGGATTCTGCGGTGAAGACATCAGCATCTGGAAATTCAATATGCATGGGATGTTTTGCTTGTAGTGATGCATCCGCTAGTTGATCAGTGACAACTTGTCCTTTGATTGCTTTGTGATCAATATAATGGATGTTAAACTCACTCAATATCATAACCCATTTTGCTAACCTTCTTGTTAATGTGGCCTTGCTCAATAGATACTTAAGTGGATCAATCTTTGCAATAAGATTGATTGTATGAGTTAACATGTAGTGCTGAAATTTTTATGAGGCAAAGACTACTGCTAGACAAGCCTTCTCGATGAAAGTGTAGTTGATTTCATGACTTGTTAGCGTTTGGTTGATGTAATAAATTGCATGTTCCTTTCCTATAGAGTCCTCTTGTGCTAATAATTCCCCCAAAGATGTCTCTATTGTAGCAATATATAAGATTAGAGGTTTGTCCAGATTTGGTGGTACTAGAATTGGTGGGTTCATTAGGTACTGCTTGATCTGCTGAAAGGAAATTTCACACTTGTCATCCCATTTCAAAGGAACATTCTTATGAAATAGATGTGTGAAAGGTAGACTTTTATCTACCAGTTGTGCGATGAACCTTAGTATAGATTGAAGTCATCCCTGTAATGACCTCAACTGACTGATATTCCTTGGTGGAGGCATCTCCATGATTGCTTGTACCTTGGCAGGATCTACTTCAATTCCTTTTGTTGATACTATGTATCCTAAGAGCTTCCAGATGTGACCCCGAAAACACATTTCTTGGGGTTAAGGAAAACTTTGAACTTTTCTAACCTTGCAAATATTTTGGATAACACTTCAATATGTCCTCTTGTGTTTGACTTTTCCAATATATCATCTACATAATCTTCCATGAATGTGTGCATCATATCATGAAAAATTGTAGTCATAGCTCTTTCATATGTAGCCCCAACGTTCTTTAGACTGAAAGGCATGATGTTCCAACAATAAGTCCCCCATGAACATGTGAAAGTTGTTTTGTCCTGGTCTTCAAGTGCAACTAAACCATCCATTAGTGAATACATGGCATGGCCAGCTGTCAGATCAACTATAGTATCGATGTTTGGAAGTGGGAAGTCATCCTTAGGACATGCCTTATTAAGATCTCTAAAATTGGTGCAAATTCTGATACGTCTGTCTGGTTTGGACATAGGAACAATGTTAGAGATCCATTCTGCATAGTCAATTGATCTTATAAATCCCACATCAAGGAGTTTTTTGTGTTCTTTTTTAACAAGTAGTGCAACATGAGGATGTATCTTTCTGAGTTTTTGTTTTACAGGCTTAACTCCTGGTTTGATGGACAAGTGATGCATTGGGATCAAGACCTGGCATGTCTACATAAGACCAAGCAAATTTGACTTGATTTTCTCTTATAAATTCCATGAACTCGGGTACTTCTTTATTCGTCATTGATGCAGCTAACTATAGAATCCTTGGTTTTTTTAAAGTTTCAAGATTAACCTCTTTTGTAGGCTCAATCAAGATAGGTGATCGCTCATGATAGTGCTCGGGGAGAGTGTCAATCTTCCCATTATTTGGTGCCTTAAAAAGGTTTTCACCATCTAATACACTCTTTGCTTTATCTTTTATTTGATCTAACACTGCCAGATTCTGGTTTTCACCGTTAGATCTTTCTTTTTTATTTTTCTTTTTGTAGCTAGGAGACTTGACACTCTCCTAGTTAAAGACTCTATGCTAAAAATCGCCAGTGGAACAATCATTTGTGTCATTTGTAGAAAGAAATTTCACGATAGATTCATCGCTTGGAAACATAGGTATATCGATAGGTTTGGACGAATCCCAGTCAATGAGATCATGATGGATCAAAGGTAGTGGGTCATTGGGCTGTGTGAAATCGGCTATGGTTATGATCATAATGGAGTTGTCTGTAGGATCTGAGGTATGAGGCAGATCAATGATGGTACTGTTCTCATGATAGTCTTGTTCGTTTAAAACTGACTTAGTATCACTAGAATCATAGTTACCTTGTAGTTTAGATCCTTGCAGTTGGGACCTTGAACCTTCACCTTCAATTAGAGTTGGGGTATACTTGTGTATCACATCAACCTTTTTGTCCCTCTAGAACTCATTATTGTAGATGGTGTCCCATTCGTATTCACCAGATTTTGTGTCAGAGTTATTATCCATCAAATTTTGAATTATTGTCAAACATGCTTCGCTTGTATCAGAACCTTCTTGCAATGTGAGGACAATATCATGCAACCGCTTGGATGTTATTTCTTTTGAGTTAGTATCATAGCCTAGTCCTGTTTTATCTTTTGCAGCAAGTCCTAGAAGGTGAATAGGCTCAAATACTCCTTTTATCCTTCTGATAGGACCATTACCATCATAGCCCATCTTCTGCATGATTGAATACCCTTTACCATATTGATCAGTTGGTATTTTAACATTGAGGATTGTTTCATCTTCATCTTTATAGAGCCAATTTAGAACTTCTCTATCCTCAAGATCTTCCATGGGGAGTTTTCCTTTGATAAATCATCCATTAAACAATGTACTTGGCTTTGTTGGTGGTTGCATTGATGTTGATGCTACAAATATTTTTTGTTGTGTGATAGAAGGTTTCCCATGTGACCGAGGTGATGTAGGTAGATTAGCAAGATAGAGAGAGTACTCCCCAACTCCATTGTTCTTGAACCATAGTTGCTTGTCAAAGCTTTTGGCTAAATGACTAATTTGTGTATCAACTTTGGGAGAAGTATTAGCAAGAGCTTCTCGATTGTTGGGAACCAAAGTATCTTGACTAGCTTTGATGTTGGCACAAGTCTGACTATTTAAATTATCAGCTGGTATTGTGATCTCCTGTCTGTCATAAGGAAACTTAATACATTAATGATATGTGGATGGGACAACTTGCATTTCATGGATCCAAGGACGACCCAACAAGATGTTATATGCAAGATCATGGTCTAATACTTGACAGAAAGTATTTTTGATAACAGGTCCCACTCTGATCGGTAGCATGATTAAACCCTTGGATGCTCTTTCTTCATCATCGTAGGATTTAATGGTAATCTTTCTTCTAGGATCAATAGAATCCTCAGAAAATCATTAAGGCCAGAACTAACTTCATGGTACATATGTTTAACCCAGCCCCTCCATCTATTAGGACATGTCTAACACTAAACATGTGGATCATGACTTCTAAGTATAACGATGAATTATGGGGATGAGTCACGGAAATGTCATCTTTTTCGGAGAATGAGAGGCATGTGGGTGAGGAAAAGTGTCCCACCATGGCTTGAAATCATTCCACATCTAGATCAGTGGATACAGTTGTTTCAACAAGGGCCTTTTCTAGAATTTCCTTGTGCGCTAGGGAAATCTTCAGGAGTTATAAGATAGAAATCTGAGCAGGAGTTTTTCTAAGTTGATTGACTAAGTCATATTGATGTTGAGGCAGGGGCACAGTGGATTTTGAAGAAGCACCCTTTAAGAAAACTTTATCTTGTGCCCTTGTTGTGTTGAATTTTCTATATTCCATCTTTTCCTTAACTTTTATAGCATTGACCTGCTCATTGTCAATGTAGATATGGTTGATTATATTATCATTGATATGATTCACACTTTTTCTAGAAGACTCACCCTTTTGATAGTTGGGCAAAGGGTTGTGAAATGATTGGTTTTCTTCCTTTTATTGTTGGTGTCCTTCTATTGTGATGGTGTCATTTTATATTAAGTCTTGAATGACATTTTTCAGGGCTTGACAATTATTCATGTGATGGCCCTTGCACCGATGATAATCACAATAGTATGCATCATTTCATGATGGAGGCTTCACACTGGGTATGAAGTTGCATTGAGGTGGAAAAGTAAGGACATTTTTAGCCATCAACTCTTTGAATGTCGATTCTAAAGATTGACCTAGTCAAGTAAAAGTTCTACTAGAGAAGAATGAAGATCGTTGTGGATTTGTGTTCGAGGCATTTCCTAAGGCATTGTTGTTATTATTGTTTCCATGGTAACCTTGATTGTTGGAATTCCCTTGATTGGAAGTATAAGTTTGATTTGCGTTGTTCCTCAAAGTAGGAGGATTGTTTCCTTGATTTGTGACATAATTGACGTTGTTATAGTTATTGTTGCGAGGAGCACTTGGAGTACTAAGAATAAATGGAGTAGTCGAGACATGATTTGCATCCACAACACCATCATTCACCACATTTTTGTTGTGAGTCCAAAACTTAGATTTTTCGTTGTTATTGTGGTGATTTGAAGAGCTAGGATTGTCCTTATCAATTTTAAGTATCCCTCTCTTGACCAAAGCACCCTCAATGGTTATGGCATTATCAATCATTTTCTCAAAAGAGGGAGGACAATGTAAATTGAAATGATATCTCATTTTTGGATCTAAGTTGTTGATGAAGATGTCTATCTTTTCCTTTTCAAGAACAAGACATGAATATCTAGCAAAAAATCTTCTCCATCTATGAAGAAAAGTAATGAAAGGTTCACCAGGTTTTTGCTTAGCTTTGCAGAGATCTAGCATAGTGATTTGATGTTGGATGTTGTAGGAATATTGTGATATGAACTGGTTGATTAATTCCTCAAATGTCTTGCTAGGCAGTGTGATTTTCGATAGCCATTCCATAGATTGGCCTCCAAGACTCCTAGGAAACAAACACATTAAGTGTCCTCATGAGCAAATTCTAAAGTCATGTTTCAGAAGTCTCTGACATGATCGATTGGATCTGATTTCCCATTATAACGGTCAAATTTTGGAATCTCACAATGCTTGGGAAAGGGAACCATGTTGAGACGTTAGTCAAAAGGATAAGGACATATGTCATTAAGAGCATACTTCTTCATTGTGGCTTCCCCTTGTAGATCTTTAATTTGTCCTTGTAGTGCTTTAATCTATTGAAACAAGGCACTAAGATCAAACAGGGGTGTTTCTTCAGGATTGCTCTTTAAGTTCTTAGTATCAAAATCATGAGGTGATTTAGCTCCTTTGTCAGCCAAATACAGGAAATATTTCTCTTTGTTGTTCTCTAATATCTTTTCTAAGTCCTGATGAAATTTAGGATCTTGCTCTGCTTCTCTGAGATGACATTCTTCATCTTGTTCATCATCGCTATCATTTGGAGTTTTTCCTATCTTTTAGATGATTAAATGGGAAGGGATTCTCCTCTCTATGATCCATGTTGTTGTTGAAAATGGGATTGTGAGTCACATTGTAAATGGGATTACTACTCTCACCTTCTTCTTGAATTCCTGGGATATGAACTTCTTGTTGAATATACTCTCTCAGCTTGTTGTATTGAGATCTTGTAAAAATAGGCATATGATTTTGAAATGTTCTTCTAAACTTAGATCACAAGTTTGAGAAGTGAAAAAATGATGATGTTTTGATCTGATAAGATGAAAATCCTATGATATGATCAAAGACATTCCTAACTCTTGATTGTGGCTTCCAAGATGAAAGGATATCAGAATCATGTTGGGGAAGTTGAATCAATAATCAGAAACTTGTTTGAAGAGATGCACTTTTTGAGATTTGATCCTAGTCTCAAAAAATTATAAGTGTATCAAATAGCCTAGTTTGTTTTCAAGATTAGTGAATGATTTGGCTAGGATGAGTGGGATATTCAATTGAGGGTTGCGGTATGAAATCAAACTCAAGAGGCTAATTGTGATTGTGTCGTTGAGATAGAGCTCTTTGTTGGAAATAGGCTTGAGAATATAAAGGCTCTACAGCATACTCATCAATAAATCCCCTAACAAAATATTGGTACCTATGAAGGAATTCGCGATAGTGAAGCAAGACGTTTTGACTCTTGTAAAGGAATTTTCTTTGTTGCAAAGTCTTTTTGTAACCTAAATGTTTCCTAGGTTTCTTGATCCTATTGGAAATCAACTTCTTAACAAACTTGGTGGATTTCCAATCTCTAAG
The DNA here is from genome assembly GCA_007258455.2 of Sequoia sempervirens. Lineage (NCBI taxonomy): Eukaryota > Viridiplantae > Streptophyta > Pinopsida > Cupressales > Cupressaceae > Sequoia > Sequoia sempervirens. The sequence continues at coordinate 1,435 of VDFB02371793.1, read as the reverse complement.
CATAGAAGATATCGGGGATGTAGCTAACCTAATGATGATAGAAACTTAGATTCTGGTAGAAAGGTTGATTCAATCAAATTTTTAGTGCTTTCTTGGATGATCTTAATTTGATTTAACGTGAGGAAAACACAACAAACACTTTGAAAATAGTTTTTTTTAAGCCCTATACTAAACATCGAGTGTATGTTCAAAATATTTCCACTGGTTTTTGCACAAACAAACACTTTAGGAAGACTCGCTCTTAGTACTCAAGTAGGTCATCATAATAACCAACAACCCACATCTTAGAACTATGTTGACTCACACAGCCGTGTCACCCCCGAAGGGGCGCTCGTGTTTTTGTCTTTTCTAGGCGCGTACTCAGAGTGATGAAAGTGGATATCAGATCCCCTGAGAAAATGGTCCTTGGCAATTATATGGTGAGTATCTTGGGAGCAGATTCTTCCCTCTCCTTGCACTGTGATCATTACAATGTTTGGATACTAAATCGGTTGGCTTCTACACTAAGGTTCATAGTAAGGGTTTCCGTTCAAAGCAGAAATAATAAACTCCCTCAGGAGACCTCCCAACCTTTAGAACAAAGGTTTTGGGGATGGTTATCTTGCACACTTTCGGCAAAAGTGGGTTTCCCCATATTTACTTTAAATTTTAGATTGGGGTGGAATAACCTGGCTTTGGTTTGAACCCACTTGGGTCATTCCTCTTGGGTGAGTATTTTTTCCTACAAGAGTAGGCCCTCTAAAGGATTTAAGAAAGTATGTAAAATTGCATGAACTAAAAAGGTAGTTCTGGTATTTTGATCACCCCGTTAAGGGGAGAGCATAGACCTATTGCTGCAGACAAAGCAAACAGTGTTCTTTTTTAGAGCCCAAATCACAATGATATAAACTATGTGAAGATAATTGCTTCACGAAAACAAGTTGTTTATTTTAACTGCAAAAATTATTGTGTGGTGACTATCCTAGATTGCCTCATTTTAATCCATGTCTACCCTAGGGTTGCTTCTTTTTAAAACTAGATGTGACTATCCTAGATTGGTTCTTTTTAAGCCAAAAAAAGGTCATGTCTGTGGAAGGCGTCAGACTCAGAACCTTGTTTAGTTACAACTTGCATGCACTAAAAGATCATACATATGCGCTAAAACAACAATCAATGCGCTAAAATAGACATCAGAAGCACTGCAGACAACCTTGAATGAGCTAAAAGAAAACCTAAATGCGCCAATCTAAAAATGCATATTTTTTTTTACAAAATTTTAATGAATTAAGCTAAATGTATGCGCAATTATGTTCCCTATATGCGCTAAAGTAATCTTCGGATGCGCTAAAACGATTCCCAGATGTGCCGAAAGACCAGTAGAAGTGCTGAAACAGTCTGCGGATGCACTAAAAAAAAATTTTGTGTGCATTGAAATATTCGATGGATGTGCTAGAGC
>VDFB02371792.1:0-29633 GCA_007258455.2 Sequoia sempervirens | reverse complement strand
TCCATGAGGGAAATAGAATGGTCGACTCTTTGGAAAATTTAGGTTCTTCTTGGGAGTCAACTAAATGCTATAGAAATTTGGTGTGCCTCCCTGTGAATTTCCAAGTTCTTATCCTCAAGGAGAAGAGGAACATTAATGGTTTATGATGATGAACAATTTCTCCTTTATGGACGGGTACACTTGTCTTCTCACCCTTTCTCTAAATATGGAATGGAATATGTTTGATGATAAAGATGAGTTCGTGGGGATGAATAAATTGTGGGGATTATTTATTTTTCCTAGTGGGTTTCCCATGGGTTTAATGTGTGGTCTTGTCATTCACACAAGGCTTCTCCTTATATTTTGAGCCTTGTAATTCAGAATGTGTGGACGAATAAAATTTTACTTAGATATTTGTTTAATTATGGGCTACTAAAGGTAATGATGGCCTTTCTCAATGGCTTGATGTACTTAATCAATGCTTGCAATGGATCCACAACCCTAAGCTTCTCAGAAATGACTGCTTGTACATGGGATAATCTTATTGCCTTAATTAGGCAAGATTTGTAGATATTTTATGGAAATTATCTCTTTAATAAGCTATCCAAGCTCATTTCCCTTCTGCATTTTGAAAAATTTCTCATTTTGCTAACTCTTGTGATCGTTTTCTATCTAAGTGTGAAAATGGGAGATCTTGTGCACACTAAACTAGGTTCCTGTGAAGAATTCTTTCGGGACACATTGGTATGGCATATATGTGTGGAAGGAAGCATCACTCCTTTGATAGAGTGCCTAAATGGGAACAACAACAAAAATTCTGCTCAGTTTTCAAGATCTTGGTGTGACAGGAGGGTCATGGTGGGAGGGATTTCTTTTGAGATCAATGAAGAGGCGATTGCAAAAGCTACGATGCTTCCTTGTTCAAGACAAAAGCTTAAAAAGTGTACGAAAGTGCAAGTTATGGAGAGCTTGCAGACATTATTCAGGGAAAATGAATGGCCTATGAAGTTGCATATAGGTTTTGACCGAAGCAAGCTCCTTGCTCCTTGGGATCAAGTGTGTCTAGTTTTAATAAAGTATATCACTCTTGAAGGTTGGTTCATTTTTTTTTACTTTTACCATTTTCCTTTGTTGAATCACCTACGTCATATAATTCTTATTAGTTTCCCCTTCTTCTTACTTTCATCCCTTGTTCGGTTAAAGAAAACATGGAGCTTGTAGAAAAAAATCCTGATAAACCGACTCCTCTACCCTTGCATCAAGGGCTTATCCTCCATCTTTATCATTTCCACCTTGCCCTATGCTTGTCGAAACCCATTTTTGTTGTTAGATTCAAGGAATTAGAACCCTCTAATCAATCCCCTACTAAACCTTCTCTGACTACCTCTATCGTCCCTAAAAGAAAGAACCCTCCACGGCCATCCAATCTCCTAAGGAACCCAAACCTAAGCCCCCTACCGAAAAGAAGAAGACTGGTGCGATTTTGGCCCAATCCAAGGTTGTCGCTAGTCTCTACAAGCTAAAGAATACACCCACAAAGAAAGAAGGAAAGTTTCCCACCAAAGCTAAGCCTGCACTGAAGAAAGGTAAAAAATGCGTCACCTTTCATGTAGAGGAACCTCCCATGGACAATGATGAAGACAACTCTGCCACTAAAGATTCTCTTAAGGGGATACGGTGGTGGCTGCTAGTGCTAAGATGTGGGTGGAATTGACAAGTTTTTGAAGATCCAATAGGTTGGTGAAACACAAAAAGGAGGTCCCGGTAGATGATATATCCAGTAGTTCGAAATAAGAAAAAGGCTAGGAGGTGAGCAAACATGACACTATTGAGGAGTTTGAAGAGTATGTGGAAGGACCTAGTCACTTCCCTGAGATGAATCATATGATTCAGGAGGAATCCACATCGGATTTCTCCAATCATAAAGCTTGAGTGGAAGAGACCAACAGGTCTGATGTTGAAAAGGATGAAGACCCCAACAAATTGGTTGCTCATGTTGCCAAGCTGGAAAGGATGTTTACAAGGCTGACCCGGTTCACTATCAAAGTCATCCACCATTCTGTTGTCACTTTGCTGGAAGCGCTGAAAGATGAGGTGAACAAGAAGACTGGTGAGGCTAGACTCATCAATAGTTGGGTTGGGGATGATGTGTTGAAACTCCTAACTCCTCATTGACAAGTGGGAGGGTATTGCTAGGCGATGGGGGGTTATGGTCTAGTTCTGGTGGATTGTCTTTTTGCTATTGTTCTACTGTCACTGTGACAAGTTTTAAAGTTGTTTTTGGATTTTTTTTTTATCTGAACTCTAGCCCTTTGGGCTCCTTGCAATAAGGGTACTACATCCTGTAAATGCAACTTATATTATCAAAAACTTTATTTTCACAAGATCACCTTGTTACAATATTAATTCTAGGCCTAAGCATTAGAATTGGTTCCCTATAAAATAAAATCTAGGAAAAAATATTTAAGGATTGATGTAACGTTGGCAATGACTTCAAAACTAGCACCAAGGCATGGAACAAACTAAGTGTGTATGTAGATAATCATTATATCAATGTCACAATCTCAACACATACACCACAAAAGTAAATTGAATTTCATGTCAAAACAATGTTTCTCAAGGGTTCTAAATCAAAATCATGCATTTCTTGTTTATTGTCAATTCCTTTTATCAAAGGCTAGATAAAATCATGGTTAAAAATATTTATATTTTCTAGTGTGTGTTCTAGTTGTTAAATTTCATCAATAACATAGAATAAAGAGAAAAAGGTGAAAGTGATATTTTATTACATCAAGCATTTTATCAAACAACATACCTTCATTATGATTCTAGATTTTAAATATAGTGTATGGTGACAATTGTAACTACAACACTGAAAAAAAATCCATCTATCCTTTGGATTTTAATCGCATATTTCAATTTTAAATGAGCATTTTGGGCGATATAAGGCTTCTATTTAGGATTCTATTGATAATAGTATAGTGCTAAAAATTTTGAACCCTGGTACATGTTTGGAACAATGAAAAAAACATAACACCTTAGAGGAATGTCCCTCCATAGGAAGCTAATCACACACATATGGCCCACATCATTCATAGTTGCAAGTTGACACAAATGGGCATTAGTGGACAACTTTATTTTCTAGCTTTAAACTAGGTTGACTACAATATGAATAACCTTAGCATGTACTTGATCTTGTTTATAACTACAAGACTAGTGGTCCAAATGGGAGGGCAATGATAAGTGAATTTTCAAAAATGTTAATGGTAATATATGAATGGTTGTTATTACCATACCATTTTTTTGTTAGGGTGGGTAGTATGGTTAGCAAGTCGACCATATACACAATTAGTGATTGGAGTTAACTACATGGTTGTAATATTAGTGTGTTAACAACTTTGTGATGGTATGGGATAGTGGACTAACATTACATGGTCCCACTCTATCAAAGTTCAAATGATTAAAGCTTAGAGTGTGTTAGATAAGAGTAGCCAAGACTTAGATAATATTTTAATGAAAATGAAGCTTCTCTAATTTTTGACCTATTAAGAATGAGTTAGAAAATATTCTTGTGTCCAATTTAGGGAAACAAACCACCAAATGAATAAATATAAAAGCAAGTAGAGAGCATGCATCATAAGCAACTTTAATTTAATTAAAGAAATTATATATGTTGATTAAAACAATCATGTATTTACTCCTTTGACACACCTATTGTATTGAAAAAAACAAACCAAAACAATAAAGAATGTGTAAAAGATGTTAAAGTAAAAGAGTTACTACAAAAATCCACCATAGATTAATACTACAAATATTTATGTTCTAAGATAATGTATATGTTTATGTTAATACCCTATATCTACATGTACAAGGAGAATTCATCTTCATCTTCAACATAAATTTTGTGTAAAATTTATAGAAGCCAGTGAGACAAATTGCCATAATATTTTTTAATTGATAGTAAAAAATAATAATACAATTTAATAAAATATGTATGAAAACAAAATTTGAAGGAAATAAATTTGGGTATTTAAATTTTGATAAATTTTCATATTTAAATGTTTGTGAAAAATATGGACTACTTTATGCATTTAAAAAGTCAAATTGTGGACCCCATTTTTCCTACTGTAACTGTCTTGATAAAAAAGCTTTTATTATATTTTGAAACCTGAAATATGAATAAAAATGGATATTAAATTATAAAAACTAAAAATTAATTGATTAAAAGAATACAAATTAATTAAAAAATTTAAACTATTGAACTCAAAAATAACCTTTCACAATAAAATTCTAAATTATTTATAAAAACAAAATATTTGTAACAAGAATAAAAAAATTCATAAAGACAATATGAATCCATATGTTCCACTATAAACAAATATATGCTAAATTGAAATGTGTGCGAAGAGTGTGGGGAGAGTGAAAACAAATATTTAAAAAATTATTTATAACAAAAACTTAACAAAAGTACTAATTATTTAAACCAGAGAAATAAAATATTTTCAAAAATGTTAATAATATAAAAAGATTAATTAATAGATAAGAAATATGATCAAAATAAAAAGGTAATTTTTTCTGTTACCTGCAATTCAAACTACATATACATTTTAGTGAGCATATCAGCCCATCAAAGTCATATTTTATATAGTCCATAGTTAAAAATGAATCTTTCATCTCTTCATCAGACAAATATGCATCTAAGATTAAAATGTTCTTTTTTATATAAAAATATCTGCCATTGCTAAAGCTATGCAGCTGCTGCAAGGATTTTCTTCTGCATATATTGAGCTGTCCACAATGCAAATAAAGCAGAGAAATTGAAGCAGCAGTTTAATCCCACATGTAATGTGCTATAAAACTGGAGAATGGAAAAGGTACATAGAATGGAACTGAAGATTGGTTTTGGTATCTTTGCGCTTGGGGCAATGACGCAGCTAGTGAGGTTATAACCGAGGCGCGTCAATTGCTGGTTGAAAACTATTTCCAAACCCCCTCTTTGGCCTTCCTTCAAAGGTGGGCCATCGAGAATTTTTGAAGGGTCTGCCATTGGCTTGGACCCACAAAGCCTAAAATCAAATCGGATTATAATTCCTATTAGGTTTCATCATTACTTCCATAAGAAAAAAGCAGAGTGCAGTATAAGTACCTTACAGGCTATACTGTTTCGAAATTCTCTGTATCATGTATTTTGTTTTTATGTGACCTCTACAATCTCTGGAGGGAGTGAGCCAGCTGAGGTTGTGCTGGTGTTTGGTGTTTGCAATGTTTGTGTCCTGCTTTGGGTTCCTCTATGTTTTGGGTTTCTCTGTTTGAAGTTTCTTCTGGGGTTCCTCCTTTCAGTCTCAGGGAAAATATTTTGTTTTGGGTTCCGCAAAGTTTCTTTTGGGGTTCATTTCTTCACATCTCTGGAAAAATATATATTTTGCACAAACAAATTTTGGGGTTTTTCTTTTTGTTTGCATTTTGTTTTGGGTTTTCTCTTTTTGTTGTGTTCTGTTTTAGGATTTCTCTCTTTATTTTGTATTCTGTTTTGAGTTCATCTGTTTGAAGTCTCCTTTGGGGTTCCTCTCTTTGCAGCCTTTTGAAAAATATACATTCCACACAAATAAGTTTTGTATTAAAACATATGATCTTATATGTATGTTGAATATGTGATTTTGAATTTTAAGAGAATTTTATTAAAATTATTTTGTTGTTTGTTATTTTGTATGTCAAATATTTGAACTTTGTGTCTAGGACATCATATTGAAAATAAACCCCGAGACATTAGCAATTATCCTTACACATCTAATAATCATCTAAGAATTGCCAACATGTAGGATTTGCATCAATTGTTAACAAATACTACACCTAGACACTATGTACTATGTGTCTTCAATCTTTTGTAATGAGGAAAAAAAATCTAACTTGAAGTTAAAAGAATTTTCAAACTTCAACCCTTTCTTAGCGAATCTCTAATGGCATTTCTTAGTGCCACACTAGTTCCAAAAGTATATATCTTCATAGACTAGACAAGATTGCACCACCTTATGACAACTTTGCATGTGGTCACATCTGCAACAAAGCAAGCATCATGAACAAGTCAGCAACAAAGTCTTTAAATAGAATCGAATATCAAAAATCCTCATTGAGCACATTGTGTGATCAAATTGATAACATTGGCAAAGAGCTAAACACTTTCCAACCTCTCATTTACATTTATCAATCTCAACTCTAATCCAACCTTTAATTGTTTCAACTAATTATCATTTGGTTAAACAATTAGATATTTTAAAGGGTAGTCTTATTCCTCTACATTTTAATGAACCTTTCCTCGAGAGCCCTTCTTATATGTTACCCTAGAGTTTTGACCTTCCTTTCTCAATTTTCTATTTTTTCCAAGCTTAGTACACAAATGAACACAAATGAAATTTGTGTGTTTGCTTTCCTTTCTTTTGATCAATCATAGAGGATTGTATGTGAAAACATCTACCAAGGTCTTATTTCCAATTAGGCTTAACCCTATAATGGTTGTAGATCAAATTGAAGCTCCTATATTAGAAAACATGAATTTATTTATTTATTTGAGTGAGGAAGAATCTTTTGAGCATAAAGCTCATCTCAATAATGTGGAAAATCATGACAATGGACATTGCTAGAAAGTTACAAATATGGGTCAATGAATTTGACTCAAAAACTACATAGTTGAATCCTAATAAAATAACATAATTTGATACATTGTGAAAATACCTTTTACTTATCATTTGATTAGATAAGAAACTCTATAATAAATGGTTCATAAGACACAACACTTGTTGAAGGTTTTGCAAATGGGGTAGCAATCTAAGTGGCCTTGATCTTGGGGAAACTCAATGGTTAAGCATGCTCGAGTTAGAGTAGAATCGAAATGGGTGACCTCTTGGGAAGTGTTGATGTTTCACCCCTATGAACATCACCTAGATGCAACAAGTGTTACGTAGATAATTCATGCTCGTGAAACATGGATTTGTGTGATCCACTACTCATGGAATATGGGACAATGAGCTTAACTCAAACTATGTAGTTATTTGAAAATCAACATAATTTGATACACTACAAAAATACCTCCTACTTGTCATTGGATGAGCTAAAGGGGCTCTGTAACAAATAGTTCATATGGAGCAACACTTTTTGAAGGTTTTGCAAATGGGGTAGCAAGTTAAGTGGCATGGTTAAGTTTGTTTGAGTTAGAATAGTATTGGGATAGGTCATATCCTAGGAAGTCTCACACCCATGTGAGCGTCACCTAGATGCATTGAGTGTTATGTGCATCATTTATGCTCATGAGAGGTGGATTTGTTTGAGCCACAACTCATGAAATAAGGGTCCATGAGTTTGAATAAAAAATACATAGTTGAATCTTGATAGAACATAATTTGACACACTTAAAATATACCTTGTGTTTGTCAAGTGACAAATTCTTAAGGAGGATGTTAATAATATTAATGATGGAAACAATCCTTCAAATTAAGTGGATGCTCTTTATGCCATGCTCACGTCTAAATTGTTGAAAATGGAGGTAATTATGTAGCTTTAAAACTTGTAAAACTATGAGCTTGTAGATCTAATTAAGTGTTCTTTGTTACAATTTTTTTGTGGATGATTATCTATTTAGATTCATTTTACCAATTGTAGAAGTAGATAGAAGATTGTAGAAAAATAAGACCAGAAGATAGAAGTGACACAACATATACGTGGAGAAACCCTTTCGGGAAAAAACTCCACCACCAGAATCAATAGTGCTTGTATTATTTAACCTTAGAACAAGATTACAATAATTCTTTATCAATCCTTGCTTGAGATGCTTCTTTTTCCTTCAACAATTCTTCTTCACAACTGGCAATAAATTCTGATAAAACTCTCTTCAATTTGCTGCAATTAATAGACAATAATGAGCCTTGAAAACTCCAAAGAGTTGTCAATTACAAAGCACAAAGATTCCTCTAAAAAACCTATGCCTATTCTTTGCAAGTAGAGTTTCAATGTGTAACAAGAAGTCAAATCCATTATTTCCTCAATTTAGGCGCCCCATACTAAACTCCTAACTAATCGTTAGTCAAGAAAATATCTTCCAAGCTTCTCCTCAAAGTTGGTGCCCAAGAATGGGACCACTTAACTCAATCTTGTAAATATCTTCTCATGCAAAAGGTGTTAACTCTAAGATGCCAACTTGGGTGCCCAAGGTGGGTCCAAGTCAATCTTTGTTAACAGAAACATATCTCTCCATCAATTCATGTAAACATGATGCATGATTGATCATCCCAACTTAACTGAATGTATCACCTGTTATCTATCATGCAACTCAAGTCATTAGTCATGCATTCCAAGTCAACTGAAGTGAACTAGCATTCAATTGAAACTAACTACATGCAACTGAAGATACCTAAACCATAACTGAACTAAACTGAATTGAACTAAACTCCACTGATGTAAATATCAATTCCTAACTTCTAGGATCTTTACATGCATTACTCAAGTGTTATCTTTCCTCCAAACAGTTAACTGAACTTAAGGTGGGTTCCACCTTCCATGTGGGCGCCCCATGTGCTCCTATTTTGTAGGAGCTCTTCTTGGGCATCCCCACATGTTCCTATCATTTAGAATTAATTAAAAATGTCAATTTACATGTTCATTTCATTCGAATTTAATCTCTTTCCAATCCTAGTGTTGGGGAACACTTTCCAAGGACTTAGAAGATACATGAAATAATGTTTAGGATTGCGATTAAATGGCATCCTATTCCCAACATAAATCATACATAATAGAGGTATTTAAAGGTATAGGTCAGATTATGAATGGATTTAGTACTCTTCATGATGCTTTCCTACTCTCTCATTCTCAACCTTCCTCTTTTGTCCTTCCCTCTCAAACCCAATCCCTCACATTTTCACCACCATGTTGCATCTTCCCATTACTACTACTATGCTATTTCCATCCACCCAATATCAACATCTTATCTCTTCTACTACTACTACTCTCCTCATTCTCACATCCCATATGCAACACACTCCCAAGTGATCCCACAATAGTGTCCCCCACTTTTTATTCTAAGTTGGACATTCAAAAGCAATAGTTGTAGTATTTTTAAAATTATGTCACTTATACCAAAAAAATAGTAAGATGATGTAAAATAATGAGTTGTGAGGTTTCTATGTATATTCAAGCTTTGATTTTTTTGAAGTTTTAACATAATTATTCTATCATGCTTTATTTTTCTATTTTTTATTGAATTCCATATTGCATAACTTTCACTTCATATGAAAACTTTCCACAATTTCTTGGAATTAGATATTTAACTCCAATGCCTAGGGCATAAATATTTTTTGGTAATTTTATTAGATATTTTAAATATATTAATTTTAAATTAGTACTAACAAAAATTATAGACCTATATTATAATGCTATATAATTATTTTAACATGTTTATCAAATCATTCAAAACAAGGACATCCATGTGGAGTGTAGCACATTTTTTGAGATTTTTCTAACAATGTTATTTTTCCTAATGCCTTGAATAGAGGTCAATGTTTTTCATAATGAACTTATATTTATTATAAAATTAAAATATTAAATAATTTAAAAAAAAAATACATAGTATACTTTTTTTAAAATCTAACACTAAGGGGTGCAAAGTTATAAAATACTATTTTCAATTCCAAATGACTATTTGATCCCCAAAAAGTTAAAACATTTTTTTTTTGTTGACATTTTGATAGGTGTAGAGGAGACTCCATTAGGGGTTTTGATTTAAGCCTTGGGATTTCTACCCAAGGGATTTAGATCCAACTGGGTTTGATCTAACTCTCTTCAATCAAACCCCCTTTGATGGAACCCCTCTAGAATTAAATCATTATTTTTTTAAAAGTGATTTTAGGTAAAAATCAAGATGTTTGGCAAGCAGTTTTGTATCCTCATAGTTTGAGATGTATAATGGTAAAGGGATCCCATGATACAATAAATATTTCAACATACATATTTTGACTTAATGTGTACGGTGTTCAATCACTTGCAAAATTACTTGCTTGTATATTAAGTGAAATGTGCTAGATTAGTTCTATTCATTGCCACATGGATCAATATATTAATATGTCATGCTAGCTAATTCCCTTTTCTAACATTTCCATGTGAATATTGATCTCAAATTTATAGTTACTAATTTGGCTGAATGTATACAAGGAAATAATGAATAAATCCACGATTATGTGTGTTGATGCCTAAAAATTATAGGCACACAGCCTTATGGGAAACTCGATTAAGGGGGGACTAATTGCGCTAAATTGAGTAACCTTTGGATTTTAAAGAAGTCAGCTCTTCATACATTGGGGTTTGGAAAGGGAAAAGGGAGCAGATATACAAAAATAAAATATAATGCTAAGGCGATACACCAATATTTCAAGTATAGGCACAAGAAATCTTCCTTTCGGGTGAGATTTGAAGGCTCGTTCAGCAATTTGCATGCTCGAAAATAACACAAAGCAGAGATAGAATTCCAAAGAAGTTAATCAAATAGCATAATAAAACTCCCATATGAATTCACTAAACATGAAGAGTACAAAACATGATCTGAACAACAAACATATATTGAAATTATAGAAGCTTTGTAAATAAACTACCCATTGCACAAAATAGCATAGTATAATGTTTTATCAAATAACTAAGAAACAAAGAGGCTGAACAGATTGGCACAATCTAGAAGTCTTAATACATAAATTAAAAACAATACAAAGGCTGAGAAACTTTTTAGTGCTTTCTCTATGTGTTTTCGAACCCTTTTTCAGAGAAACCAAGTAGTATATATAGAGTATTCCCACTGCCTGAATGTTGTAACAAAAAAGATTCCAAGGCACAAGTCGTGTCGCTCCTTGCAATGATTCTTCTCAACCGAAATGACAATTTGTTGCCTTGAACAAAGCACACCCTCCTGTAAATGATGGTTGTGGTCCAGGAGAGGAAGCAGCAAAAATCTCCTAAAGACATGTGTCAAACCACTTAAGGATTCGATTAGGACACGTGGTGTAGAGGCGGGGCTTCAATTTCCTTTATCGTTTCCTAGCGACTGTAGTTCCTGTGGTGATGACACATGGTGCAATCTTTGCCCAAAGCTTTGACTTGGGGTCCACCGAAAAGGTACCTGCGGGAGATGCAACATGGCAGTCAGGCGGAGCTCAAAGACAAAGCAAAGGGGAGAGAACTTTCAAAAAAGCACATGTTGTTGACATGTGGCACAAGTGGATGAAGGCGCCACCAAAAGGAGGTCGAAGAGTTGCAAACATATAACGCACGAGCCTAGACCAATGCAAAACCAAACAAAATATAACCTGCAAGGAGCTTAAGGATTATTTAAATCCACAATGTGATAACATTTCAATCTTTGTTTACTTAGATGCAATATCAACTACCATTAAAGATAAGGTGAACTTCAACCAATATGCGACCTTTGTTGATTTATGTGTGCATGCTAGAGATTTCAAGTTCAAATTGATAAAGGCAAATATGATGGCTTTCCTAATGGTCCTTCAAAATTTTCCTTACCTTTCTAAATTTTAATTAAAAAAATACATTTAAAATAAGTTATGATATTTCTTCTCAAAAAAAAAGTTTGAGGCCTCATGTCAATAATTCAATAATAGAAAAGTAGCCTTCAATGTTATTTCAGTTGAGACTCAAGTTCAAAGGAAATTTGTACAAGACTTCAAGATTTACTCAATGTAGTCTTGTAACAACTTCTTGGGGTTAACATGATTACACTCTGTTATTTAGCCTCTTAATACTTAATTCATTTTCTTCTAATGGACTTGATGCTAAATATTTTTGTGAGTATTATAGAGTCAATGGGCATGACACTAAATAATGTTTGAAATTGAAACATAATATTTAATATTTAATTGATAACATGACTTATGAGGAAGGAGTGAATGATGGGGACATCCATTCCATTGTCCATGCTTCCCCATCCCCCACAAACCAAACATTTCAAATCATGATCAATCCAACCATGTGGAAAAAGTTAAGAATATTATAAAGTAAATGAAGGCATAATAGATGTACCCTTGGCATCATTTAGAAAAATTATTGGTTGATGAAGCTAAATCATAGTCTCCTTTATCCATTACATTTTTTGGTGATGAAATCCCTAGCACTAGATATCATTGGCCCTTGTATATTAAGGGAGACACATAAGCCTATACAAGGAATATTGAGAGATCACACATGTTAATTTAATATATGAATGAAGAGTTTATTTTTAATCGCCATTTTTACAAGATGAAAATATGTATATGGGAACCTCTTTAAAATGCTCAAAGAATATTATCCAAGATGCTTTGGGTTACATTATGATGAAATTAGCATTTGACCAAAAAGCACTCGTAATTTTTCATCATTGTTCCTACAATGGATTTAATTTTATATTAAATTTTTGGTCACCCATGAATATAAAAATATCAAGTGGTACCATCTATTTTACATCATGTTATGTTTATTCAAGATAGAATAGTTGTAATTGTCCCAAGGGATCCTTATAAGTTCCTCTTTTGGAATTGTAAATTTTGACTATTGATACTTTCATACCTAAACCCAAAGATCCACCATATGAAAGGTATTATTTTTTATTTATACAAATGCTTCAAGGATCAACAAAAAGGGAAACTCAAGGAAAGATCGCATCAAATAGAAAACTAATGACCAGTACCAACAATCATAGAAGGATGTGTTGCAAGGGATAAATCTCATAGTATGCCTAAACCACCTTCTTCCCCAAAGAAAGTTATAATTGAAGAGAAAGATCAAGCACATAAGGTTATAAAGAAAGAAGGAAAAAAGGGGTGTCAAAACTAAAATAAGAAATTATCCCTATTGTGGATGTATGAAAATGTGAAATCAAAAATATCAACAATGCAAAACTCACACTCTCACAATCACACAATGAAGTTCAAGATCTTGGCTCAGAATATAGAATTTAAATAACAAGAAAATTCATCATAGCTAAGATCTTGATTTGCTTCATTGTTGGTTTATCTTCAAAGTAAAAAACTATGAAAGAACAATAATGATATGATGCAAATATAAAGATAAAATGCTCAAAGATAAATGATACATATGTTTTATAAATTACAATGATAAATTCTTGATAATGCTTGAAAATGCTTGATAGCACTTGAATTCTTGAATGCTTGAATGCTTGAATGCTTGATAACACTTGAATGCTTGAATGCTTGACAACACTTGAATTCTTGAATGCTTGATAGTGATAAGATTGATATAGTAACTTTGATCATAAGAATGCTAGGGGATTTGAATGAAATTAAAGCTTCTTATTTATAAGCTTTACTTAACATTTGATCAATGGGGTGGAGATTGATTTGCAAGATCAATGGATAGGAAGATTCAAGATAGGATAAGACCCAAATTTTGAATTTTGAAGGAGGGTATTTAATTCAAATAGTAACTTGGAGAAATAAACAAATATTAATTTATTTAAAAAAGGAGTGTTAGCTAATTAAATCATTTTAAAAAATTATTTAATTATAGAGGACCAAAGATAAATTGAATTATTTATTTAATTATTTTAAAAAAGTGTTAGCAAATGGGTCCTAGCTAGGGCTCTGAAAAATCAGTTTCTGGGTTATGTTCTTCAATGTCTACACTTCTAATTCTAGTCAAATACCGTTGAAAAGCCAAAAAATAAAGCCTTTAGCTTAGTTTCCATGATTTTGCAAGAAATTTGACAACTTTGCAACTTTCTTCAATTTTTCTCTTCAAATGATCTTCAACCTAAAACCCGCAATCACACATCAAAGAGAGGAAAATGTTGTTTGTTAGGAAATAGGGGTTTGCCATTTTGGTAATCAAACCTTGAAATGAATAAAAGCATGAAGGAATGATGAATGAAAAAATGCAATGTCACAACTCACCACACCTTATTTGAACCTTGGATAAATCTGCAATCTAGCATGAAGTGGCCTCAATGAATGTAGATCTTGATCATGAACTTGATTAGAACAATACCTTTGATATGCTTGATAGATCTTGAATGCTACATCAACATATTAGCTCAAACAACATGCATGATGCAATTCATCTTTGACATGACAAATGGAATCTTGATTGTTGCAATAATCTTCTACAAATCTGCCCTTGAATGCCTTAGAAATGTTCTTGAATGCTCCTATAATGCTCTTGTGAAAAAAAATTGATTGCTTGAAAGTCTTAGGATGAAACATAGTGAAATAGCCTTGTATTTATACATATCTTAACATTAATTCCTAAAATTCAAATATCACAAGCCGACATTGAATTATGGATTTCAAATCATTAAAATGTCGCCAAAAATATATTTCAAAGAGGGGTGCTAGGTCTAAGTGAGGACCCATTCGCCATGTGGTGCAACCTAATGAAATGATAATGAAATGGATAATGCAACCTAATGAAATGATAATGAAATGGATAATGGACTAGACAATGAAATGGATAATGCAACCTAATGAAATGAACCTAAATAATAACAGAAATGCAAAGTAAGTCCTAGGCCACTTTCCTAGGACACACATCGAACAAGGTGAAAAGTATGTAAAAATAGGGTCCTAGGACCTAGTGAGGACCCATTCGCCATGTGGCGAATGGGTCCTAGGTCACCTACCTAGGACACACCTTCTAAAATTAAGTGTTGTGTAATGGCATTTATGAATGTCGGGTTTTATCCCTCAAAAATTGCATTTAATTAGGCTTGGATTTGAATTAAAGGGGTCAATTAAGGAAAATTAACCTAAATCAATTAATAAAGCCCTAGATTAGTGTGAAAGTGTAAAGGTACAACATACAACACCCTAAATAAGGCACAATTAAGTCCATTTAGTTTAGAAGGGCCCTAAACTTAATGTGAATGTGTAAAACACATTACAACACTAAATCAAGGCCATATTAAGCTCATTTTATTAATTATTCCCAAATTAAGTGAAAAAGGGATACTTTTTCCGTTACTACAAATATTATATGTATTTACAACATCTTACGATAAGCCTTGTCATTTTATCATTCTATCATTAAATTTATTTTTAATATATATTATTACATAATATGCATATTAATAGTATATAATATATTTATTATTTATCTATTTCATTAATTTATTCTATATTATAATACTATTGTTTTGAACATATTAATATATAAGATAACATATTACTTGCTTTTTATGTTAGTTATTAGACTATGATATCATATTGCAACCCATAATAATATACAAATTTTATTATAACTTATAGATTAATATTTTGTTATTATTTTTAACTTTGTTTCCACTCCTTAGGATATAATGTTTTAATAGACTACAATAGACTATAATATTAACAATATTATAATAATAATATAGTCTTTTATTAATATTTATGCTAAAGGCACTCCCTATATGAAATGAATGACCTACTTTTTGAAATCAATGGTTAAGAATTGAGGAGAAGGATGCAAGATGATGCAATTAATTTCAACCATCCACATTTTTCTTATCATTCTCTTTTCTTTTTTAAATGATTCAACAATTTAAAAAGTTGGTTTTTTTATTTTAAAAATAAAGAAAAGAAAAGAAGTTGATAATATTCAAATAAAAATAGAATTATATTTTATTAATATTTTTCAATTGTAATAAATTTAAAATTAGCCTTGTTAATGGGGTCATGAGGCTTGTCTCGTTAGGGTCAAGAGGGATGTCGTGTGGTGGTTAGTGTCAAAGGAGGGGTGGGTGAAGGTCAAGTGCTGCAAAGGGAAACCCTAGAGAGAGTAGGGATGGGTGTGTGATCAGGGATCATGTGAGTAAAATATTAATTGAGAAATCTACATACCTAGGGATTGGCACAAACAATGAGGCTGAATTTTAGGCCACCTTGATTGGGCTCCAATGTGCTAAGAATGAATTTTTTTGAAAAATCCATTTAGAGGGGGACTCCTTAATTATAATCAACACCATCAGGATAGGATGGACACCCCACTGGAAATTAAGGCACTGGTTCTCTCCAATTAATCAGCTACTTGCTGAGCTAGATGAGTTCAAAGTGACACATATATATCATGAAGGCAATGGGATGGCAGATGACTTGGCAAAAAGGGCCTCGATGGTGGGGCTAGTTTAATTGGCATATACCATTTCTAGATTTGGCGGCGGTTTGGTGCTTACTTGTGAGTGGAGGCGACGTCTTAATAATGACTTGTATCACAAGGTTCATGTGGTGTTAGGTTGATGGCTTGCAGGCAATCATAAATCTTCGTGTTATCCAAACTTTATGCCATGATAACATTTCACAGAGCTAATGTGGAGCGTCTGGGTTGTGCAGAATGGATACCCCAATAAGATTGGAGAGCATAAGGAGTCAGTTGGCGTTCATGGGGGAGGTGACTAAGAAACGGTTAGGTAACATCTTCAAATCCAAGCATGGCTTAATCCTTCATGCGTTGTAGATGGTGTTCGGTGGGGAATTTCTATGTTCTTTCCATCGGTACAAGGTTAATACTGATATCTTGGTCATGTTCTTGGCCTTGATCTTGGACGTGGGGGAGTCGAAGGAAACAACGCGCCAACTTTGCAAGAAATTAGTTTGGGGTAAGTATCTGGTCAGTTTGGAGGATGTATTGGAGAACTATGAGATGGGGCGAGGGTTCCATTGCCTAGAGATTATTATTTGTTGTGTCATTGTGGGTTGCCACCAGAGCAATATCCTCTGATTTTCACCAATGATCTGGCTTCCCTTCCCAGATTATGTGCAACAACGATGAAGAGTATTAAGTTCCTAAAGCAGATTCTGGAGATGGTTCCTAATGAGGGGGCGAGCTCGTTGTAGGCGTACATTACCATAGAGGAATTAGTGGATGAGGGCGGCATAGCCATATGGGGAAACCCCAAAATTAAAAATCATTTGAGGTAGTGTGGGATGGGTTGGTGCACCACGGCTTTTGGGTTTGGGCGGGGTGATTATAATCTATGTGGCTCGGCGGGTAGGCGGCTTGGTGGGGTGTCCATAAAAGGTAAATTTTGTTGTCATGAAGCTTTCATTGGTTCGGGTGTGGGGTAGTCTGGCTGTAGGGTTTTAGTCTAAGGCACCATTTTGGGTCTAGGTGCTCAGTTGTAACAACATTGTATATGATCGAAGGGCATATGGTCTAGGGTACCATTTTGAATCATGGTACGTGGTAGTGATTTGTTCTAAGTGGTCTGGTATGGGTGATTCGTTGATGATCCCCAATTTTTTATTGTATTGTTAATACTTGAATTTTTAATATATGGGTGCAGCCCCTTAGCTGCTTTTGCATTGATAATAAAATAAATTTAAAATTAGTTTTATTTTTTTATTTAATTATTTATTAACTTAATAAGTTTATTATTTACTATTATTATTTTAACATTATTATTTTTATTAATATTTACATTTTGATATATTTTGACTTTGCATTTAGTTTATTCTATTTTAATGTTTAATTTAGATTTAAGTTTTAAATTTATTTTAATTTATAATTAATTGTCTTATTAAAATTTTAATTATTGTATAATAATTATATTTTGAACTTTTATAATAAAATAAATTTAAAACTTAAAATTTAAATTAAAAGTTAGAGAGAAATTAACTTTTGATGAGTCATTTTTTGCCAACAATCCAAAGATAGCACGTGTCCCTAGGGAGTTATGCTCAAGGTAGCATGCTATTTGATTAAGCATATGATAATTCACCTTTAAGACCTCTTCAATGTACTCATTGCACACTTCAGGAGAAAAATAGATAGAGAGAAAAAAGAGAGGAATAGAGAAGGGAGAGGGAGATGGAGATTTGATATGGAGAGGCAAAGGGAGAAAAAGAGAAAGGAAGAGATATATACAGAGAGAGGTAGAAATAGGAAGATATAGAGAGAGAGAGAGCTCTTTATATCTTTGTCTCCCTTTATATCTTTATGTTTCTCATTATCTCTCAATCTCTCTTCCTCTCTCCCCTATTTCTTTGTATATTTATCTTCCCTTTTATCTTTCTCTTTTTCTCTCTTTTTCCCTCTCTCTTACTCTCTTTTGTTATCCCTATTTTTCTCCCCCCTCTCTCTCTGTCTCTCCCTCTTTCTATCTCTATTTAGTCCTCTCCCTCTTCTCTCCTTCCATCTCTCCCTTTCTCTCCCTCTATATTAATCTATATCTCCGTCTCCATCTTCCTCTACATCTCTCTCCCCTGTTGTTATTTATAATTTTTCTTGATGCATCTCTCTCTCTCTCTCTATATATATATATATATATATATATATATATATATCTTTCCATCTCTATATCTATCTCCATGTCTCTCTCTCACTCTCACTCTCTCTCTCTCTCTCTCTCTCACACACACACACAC
This sequence comes from Sequoia sempervirens, assembly GCA_007258455.2. Lineage (NCBI taxonomy): Eukaryota > Viridiplantae > Streptophyta > Pinopsida > Cupressales > Cupressaceae > Sequoia > Sequoia sempervirens. Next base: position 11,277 of record VDFB02371792.1, on the reverse strand, counting down.
ACACACTCCTTGTTTCCCCCTCCCTATCTCTATCTCAATATCTCTCTCTCACTCACTCACTCACACACTCTTTGTTTCTCCTTCCCTATCTCTATCTCTGTCTCTATCTCTATCTCTATCTCCCCCTCTTTATCTCTCTCCCTCTCTCTCCCTCTCCCTATCACTCCATATTTCTATATCTCTCTAATTTTCTCTCCTCTCTCTATTTCTCTCCTCATCTCTTGCTACCTCACTCCCTCCCTATCCCCCTATCTATCTATTTATCTCTACCTCTCTCCCCCTTTCTTATCACATATATCTCTATCTCTCCATCTTTCTATCTCCCCCTATTTCTCTCCCCCTCTCTATGTCTATTTGTCTACCTCTACTTCTCTACTTTTTTGCCTCTCTATCTCTCTCCATCTCCCCCCACCTCTCTCTTTGTATTTATTTATCTCCTTCCTCTCTTGCTTCATCGTCATCTCTACCTTTGTCTTCCTTTCTTCTCTATCTCTAGACATGTATCCTCTCTCTCTATATATGTGTGTGTGTGTGTGTGTGTCTATCTATCTCTATTTTTTCATATTTCTTCTTCCATATCTCCCTTTATATCTATCGTGTTATCTCTCCATCTCTCTCTACCCCGATGTGTCTCCCTCTCTCTACTTCTCTCTATATATCACTTCCTATCTTTATCTTTATCTTTCTATCTCTCCCTATCTCTCCATCTCTATATATGTATCTATTCAATCTCGATATGTCCCTCTTTCTTCTCTTTGTGTATCTCTCCCTCTCATTTTCATAGCCCTCTCCTTCTCCATATCCATCTCCACCTCCATCTCTATCTTTATCTTCCTCTCTATATCTATCTCCTTACTCCCCTCTGTCATGTTTTCTTCCTCTCTCTATCTCTCCCTATTGCAAACATAACATGTCTCTCTTGGTAATGAATCCTAATTATTTTCCCAATTTAGAGGTTTTGTTTCAATCATGTTTGGATCCCTGTAAGTGGATGCATACTTGATTTGAAGCTATAACTTCTCCATTGAGACCTTTGTTGCACAAACAATATCATTTTCTAAATGGCCTACAAATTGTCCTCACATATTATGCAATGTATACAAAAAACAGACCAATTTTTTTTCTAATTGACCTTCCACACTTTTCGACATACCCATTACAAACCAAGTTGTGATTACTAGTATAAACTATTATCAACTCAATTTTTATGGTATATTATGATCAGTATATTGTATTATATAATATTATAATAAATCATAATAATAATAGTTGACATGAATATTTTTTTATTTTTAATGTCTAATATTGCATAATATACTATATTATATAATTTAATATAATATAATATACTATTATATTAATATAGTTTATCGTATTATATTATAGTCTTAATAGAATAATATATATTATAATGTATTAATTATTTTCATTGAATTTTTGTGAATTCTTAAAAACTATGTGGAAGTCCCTCACCTATTTCATCTATCCAAGTCTACTACTACATTTTCACACTCCTCTCTCTATCTTGAAACAATCCAAAATGTTGATTTAAAAAGATTACACACATTTTCAAATAAAAAAACACTAATGAAAATTTATATTAGAAAAAGTGAAATTTGATATGAATAATTAGTCTTCTACAAACTAATTTTTTATTCCAAACATGTTATTGAGGAGCCAAATCAAAACACACAATTACTTAATAAACACAAATCTGTAATAAAAAAGAATGATATGCGTGGACGGCAGGATTCGAACCTGCGCGGGCAAAGCCCACATGATTTCTAGTCATGCCCGATAACCACTCCGGCACGTCCACATGAATGTTGTTAAACTTTACATTTTGAATCTGATCTCGCCCTCTATTTTTACTTTAAAAAAACAATTCATTAATCTTTCATAGCTTATTGGATAGAGCGTCGAAAGAAACCTGAGAAGTCATTCATTCCCTACGTAAGCTCTATAAGGTTAAAAGGTCCGACTTCCTAAAGTGGCTTTATCCTTGTAAAGTCTCGTAATAAAGGGAAGAATGTGATCTATTAGAAAAAAGATTTAGCAATTGAGTATTTTCATAATCTAGATTTGATATTTTAGAGAATTTTGATGATATTTTAGGATTTGGTCATTTTTAATTGTGTCATTTTTCCATCACAAGTTAATCAAATTTCTTCTGAAATGTAGGTATCACAAGCCGATCAAATTTCTTCTAAAGTGCAGGTATCAATGAGAGAAGAGACTCCTCTTTCTTATTTTGCATATTCTATGAATGGTTCAAGGGCAAATCTTAGGGCTGAATTATATGTTGTAATTATAGTCTCATTAGTGGTTCCCTTTAAAAATTCTATAGATTGTGTGATGTTAGAAGTTCTTTATAAAGATGATGTCAGGAATTATTTTAAAAAGAAAATTCTTGCTCCTTTAGGTCTTTGACAAAAACTTATAAAAAACACTAGTATGAATAAAGTCGTCAAAGTGGAAAAAAGTGATCAAGAGAAAGTCAATATGATTGGGGAAACATTGATTGAATTTGGGATCATTTGTGTTTTAGATTCTCACTTCTCTATTTCCCAAAAACGATACTTCTTTTATGGAATTGTACAAGTTTGGACAACACCCCTAGTCAAAATATATTTGAGAACTTATTTGAATTTAAAAGACTGATATTATCTTCTTTTAAGAAATGAAACCTTCAATGGAGGAGGTGTTAGTTATTTATTTTTTATTTCGAAAGATAGTAAGTGTTAGTGTGTTGGAGTTCAAGGTTCTGCAAGAGGGTAGCTTGACTTTGGGAACCTTGTCAACTTAAACCTTATATTTGGTTAGTACGTAAGAATTATATTTCTTTGGCTGAAACTTATTTTGACTCTGGAAGACTATTTTTAATCCAATATTTACGCTCCAATGGATTTCCAGGCAATGATCTTATAATTTATTGTGGTCACATATTTGATTTGTTCACTCTATATTTTCTTGTGCTCCTTAAATTTTGCTTGGGAATTTTAATGTTATTCTTACTATTAAGGAGAAACTTGGGGGATTGAGTTGGTTGACCAATATTCAACCTTGTTTTGAGATGATATATCCTTTTTTAAGCTTGTGGACGTAAATCAAGTGGTGGCCTTTTCACTTGGAACAAAAGGAGATGTTTCCTTGCTTCTATTTTTTAGTGGTTGGATAGGGTTCTAGTCTTTGATTCTTCATTTGGGGATAATTGGATTACTTCCTATAAAATTTTATAATGGTGAGGATTAGATCATTGACCTATTAAAATTTATTCATCTCTTTTTTCTATCATAATAAATCCCCTATTCAAGTTCTACTCATTGTTCCTTTAAGATCAATATTTTTGTGAACATATAATAATGTGGTCAATGGAGGGTAAGCCTCCCTTTGGTACTAATAGTTGATGATAAACTAGATAAATTAAATAATATAATATGTTAATTAATTAGTAGCTAATTAAATTAATAAAATAATATAACTACTTAATTAATCAATGGCAATAAAATGTTGGTATGGAATGATGTTAAGAAAAATTTATGTGTCCATATTTTGTCCCTCTTTTAAGCATTGTTGCAACTAAAATTCATTGAGACTAAGAGGAGTAGTGGCACTTTGAATAATATCATGAACACCATGGTGGGATGGTGATTGTGAAAAAGCCATGATTGGGATTTTTGACTTAGGATTTTGCTTAATCAATTGATTGATTGGGTTGGATTAACTAATTAGATTTTAAATGTTAACATATCCATGCATTTAAGGATGAATTAAAGATGATGGATGGATGCCCCATTGAGAGGGAAAGCAAGTGCAAAGAACATGGATGGGCTCTTTAAAGGATAAACTAGATCAAAAAGAAGTTTGGCTAAGATGGAAAAGGATGGGAGGGTTGACAAAAAAATAGAAAGAATGGGTTAAAAATAGGTGATGGTCAATATTGTCACATGAAATTGCACCCTCTTGGAGCTAGCTCAATATTCCAATGACATAATAGGAATGATCTCAAGGTGTGCGACCTTGCAAATGAAATTAAACCTCCAGAGAAGGTTGGTTCCTTTCTAAACCTAGATTTAGAATATTGATCCAACTCAAACAAAAAATAAAACTAAAATCCTAATCCTATTCTATTGATTTGCGAAGGAATGTATGAAAGTGAAAGGGTGGTGATGCACCTAGATTATGATGAGTTTCTCCCTCCACTCATAATATCACAATGAATTAATGAAAGCTACTAGAGGACCTTCGCACAAATATTTGTTTCACAACTCTTGAAGATGAATGTAGAGGTAAAGGATTTGACATAAACTAAAAGGAGAGGAGAGATCCATAGACGGTCCCTATAAATATATTTTACACAACACACATGTATACAAATTATAGAAACATTCACACAAACATAAAGGCACATAAATGTGCACATTATGATAGATGTGAGAAGAGGTGAAAATGCAATTTCCATTCATTCAAAGGCATAAGCCAATTCTAGTTTAGAAAAAATTTAATAATTTACAAGTCTCTAGTCTAAACTAAGAAGGAGCTTCCTACAAAATGAATCCAAAAAAGATATATCTTTGATGGAAGGTGCGTACAAGATGTCAAAAGTTCATTGATAATCCTAGCTACAAACCCAACTAATGCACTAGTCATAAGTGCCTTTTGCAGATATGATTTGATCAACTAGGAGGCGTGGGAGAACATTCTCCAAATCCTACCAACACCTAAGCATTTATGAATTCTAAATTGGCCTATAGAAATTCCCACAAAATTATGGAAAATCATGACTAAAGAATGGGATTCTAACAAAAGTAAACTCTATAATTCATAAATGAAGCATGGGAAAAAAATCCTCCATCTTGAACCATGCCAAAATACATTTAAAATCCCTTACAAGGCCCTATAGATTGGAATTTGGTAGTTGTAAGCCCTTAAATTCATTACAAAAGAGGTAGGTGAAGAAAAATGGCTTTTATGTCATCCTTTGTTTACTCATTGGAAGTCAACATCAATGAAAGAATGAGCATCGGGAACCTATTGAAAAGGAGGCAAGAACTCAAAATCAAAACCTTTGGTTCCTAATTCCTAGTTAGGGTCCAACAAGGTTCTCAGAACCACCTAAAGCTCTGATGACATCATCTTCTTTTCTTTCATCTTCATTATTTTCACCTTTCTCTCTTTTAGAGAATGCCACCTCATTGGAAATTCAAAACTTGTCAAAGGTTACACAAGATCCCAAAACTCATGAACCCTCTAACTAGTTATCTTTTCCTTTCTTTAATTCTTATTTTTCCTTCTTTGAGCCCTTATTTATTATTTCTCATTTTTATTTCGTCTCCCACACTTTTTGCTTCATCAAGAACAAGAACTTTTTGGAGGTTACATAGGTTACCAAAACCTATGAACCCTCTAACCTTTCCCTTTCTTTTCTCTTTTGCATATTTTTCCTCTTTATCTTTGGTTCTTTGGTCCTTTCCCCTCTTTTCCCTTTTTGTGCTCTTCTTTGCTTAGTCTCTTTTTTCCCTTTAAACCTTGTATTATAAGGCATCAAGGCTTGGGAAGGAACTAAGAACTATCATAGGTTCCATAGGTTCTTTGAACTTATGACCTTCTCTTTCCTAAATGTCATTTTTAGAGAGCACAACCTAATAAAAAATTAAACCTATTCCAAGAACTTATCAGGGTTCTTGGTGTACTAGGAACCTATAGAACTTTTGATATATTATTTTCCTCTCTACCTTTCATCAAATAATGCTTCTTTGCAATGAACTAAGAACCTGTCTAAGAACCAAATAACCCTCTAACCTCTTTTCTCTTTTGGCACCATTGTTAGTGTCAAGAATCTAAGAATGGGGAGGAACTTTATCTAAGGTTCATTTGGTTCTTGAAACCTATGAAGTTCTTAGAACCAAATAAATAATTGAAATATTTACATAAAAGGAGTTCTTGTTGGACCAAGAACCTCTAACCAAAAGAGTTCCTAAAGAGTAAGGAACCATGATAACTTCCCTTTGTGACATTTATTTTCTACTTTGCCTCAAACAAAACCTATCGGTGCCTATAGCCTCTTTGGGAGCCATGTGAAATTACTGACATAGGTTTGATGGATGATGGCTAAGGCACAAGACTAATGGTGTAACATGCCAATTTTTCACACAAGTAAACTACCTAGGTTTTAACCTCAAGTAAATAAACTATGTTCCACTCGAGCATTGAAATAATTTTTTTCTTTTTCATAATGTAAATTACATGCACATTTGACATAACACTACTCCAAACTTCCATTGCATTTCATTGTAATTTCACAAATCCTTCCATAATATTGATTTCATATTGAATCAACTCAAGTTTATACTCTTTTGACAAATAAGTTCATTTAAATAATTCATTTGATCTTCGAATGAATATGTCCATGTTATCATTTTTATAAGCAATATCATATGTATATATCTATATACATATATATACATATATATATATATATATATATACATATATATACATATATATATATACATATATATATATATACATATGTATATATATATACATATGTATATATATGTATATATATATATGTATATATATGTATATAGATATATACATATGATATTGCTTATAAAAATGATAACATGGACATATTCATTCAAATATCAAATGAATTATTTAAATAAACTTATTTTTCAAATATATATTTATATCAACATAATCATATGGGAACTCCTTCATGTCAACACATACACATATATCGACATGTGTATATATATGCACATATCTCATATATATACATTCATTTATACAATCAATCACATATAATTGATATCCTATCGATAGAAATGTATGCACACGGTGTGTGTGTGTGTGTATACATGTCTTATTGTCCATTTGATATCCCCATGCCCATGAGCTATCCATCCATGAGCGTGCATAGGTACATCTACCTATGTATATTCATGTACATATTAACTCATGTATATGGGTTATCGGTGACGTACATGTATACATATATATACATTTCATGTATATATATGTAATTGATTGAATATAGTCATACAAGGAAGAACTCACATATACCAAGCACTTATCACAAACCAAGAATTCTCTCAACAGAAATCATGATCCTTCCTAATGCAACACAATATGACTAAAGGATGACTTACCAATTTCCAAAAATCAACCATTCTATAAGTGAGTGAGTGTGTAAGCTCAGTTAGGTTCATTAAGGGTTACCAGACCAAATCTTTCTCCTAAGTTATACTTCCCCTCCCTTTCAGAGGTGTGAACCTATACCTACATCCAACTTAGCATATTTGCAACAGTAGTTAGACGTTCACATGAAATCCACTTTCATCATAAAACATTATAATATTCATATTGCAATACATAGTATTTCATTGTACTTCATTAATATAAAAATAATTACTCTAAAGCAATAACATCTTTAATACCTATTTTAGAATTTCATTCCTTTACCAAACATATCAAAATCATGATTTGCATTCATCATCCTATTTACCCGTGAAGGTAAAAGTAACTCATTAACAATAAGACGAGGTGCAACAAATGGGTCAAACGAAGAGGACGAACTAGGAACCCAAACCTTGGTTCTAGGTTCTCAGTTAGGATTCGACAAGGTTTTTGAAACTAAAGAAAATATTCGACCACTTATAACTTAGCCAATTTTTTGGGTTTTGATTTGGGAAACTAATTGAAGCATAGTGAGGGTGAATTATAAATACTAGAGGCATATTTTGACATTATGAACACACTTGAATCTCTAAAATTAGTTATAACTAGTAGGGAAAAGCAAAGGGGGGCATTAAGTGAATATTTTTTGAAATTATTGTCACATGAATTTGTATCCTATTGGAGCTAGCACAACATTTCAATGAAATAATAGGAATGATCTCAAGGTGTGGGACCTTGTAGATGATATCAAACCTCTATAGAAAGTTGGTTCCTTTCTAAACCTAGATGCAAAGTGTTGATTCAACTCAACATAGAATAAAACTAAAATCATAATCATATTCTATTGATTTTCCAAGGAAAATGGGAAGAACGAATGTATGAAAGGGAAAGGGTGGTGATACATCTATATTATGACAAGTTTCTCCCTCTACTTGCAACAACACAATGAATTAATAAAAAATGTTGGAGAAAATTCACACAGATCTCTATTTAACAACTCTTGAAGACATATGTAGAGGTAATGGATTTGATAAGCACTAAAAGAGGAGGAGAGATCCACAAATAGTCCCCACAAATATATATTACATAGGAAACATGTAAAAAAAACATAAAAACATTCACACAAGCATAAAGGAAAAAAAATTGCACAGTATGATAGAGGTGAGAAGAGGTAAAAATACAATTTTCATTCATTCAAAGGCAAGCCAATTAAATTTTATATAAAATTAAAGAAATTATAAATCTATAATCTAAATTGAGAAGGAACTCCCAACAAAATGAATCTTAAAATACATATATCCCTGATGGAATTTATGCGAGATGTTAGAAGGTTGTAGATAATCCTAGTCACAAACCCCACTAATGTGATGGTGACAAGTGTCTTTTGCATGTATGATCTAATTAACTAGGAGGTGTGGGAGATCATTCTCTAGGCCCTACCAACGCCTGAGCATTTATGAATTCTTAATCATGTACAAAAACACCCACAAAAATCATAAAAAATTATGGCCAAGGAATGGACTTCTAAAAAAGGAAGGTTCACAATTTATAAATGAAGTGTGGGCATCAACTCCATCTAGATCCACACCAAAATTTATTTAAAATCCCTTACAAGGCCCTATAAATTGGAATTTGGTAGTTGTAGGCCTTTAATTTCATCACAAAAGAGATAGGTGAATAAAAACAACCCTCACATCATCCTCTATTTACTTGCTAGCGATCAACGTCAACAAAAGAATGGGTATGGGGAACCTTTCAATGGGGAGGCAGGAACTAGGGATTAGAAAATTTGGTTCCTAGTTCCTAATTGGGGTTTGACAAGGTTCCTAGAACCACCTGAAGCTATGACAATACCATCTTCTTTTCTTTTCTCCTCTTCGTTCTTTCCACCTTTCTATCTCTCTTTCGAAGCATGTTACCTCATTGGGAACTTGGAACTTGTTGAAGGTTCCACAAGTTCTCAAAACCTATGAACTCTTTGACCACTTATCTTTTCCTTTCTTTAATTCCACTTTGTCCTTCTTCAAGCTCTTTTTATTCTTTCTCATTTTTGTTTCTTCTTTGACACTTGTTGCTTCATGGGGAACTAGAACCCATTGAAGGTTGTATAGGTTCCCAAAGCCTATGAACCCTCTAACATTTCCCTTTCTTTTCTCTTTGCACCTTTGTCATCTTTGTCATTAGTTCTTTGGTCCTTCTTTCCCCTCTTCATGCTTGTCTCTACTTAGTCTATTTTTTACTTTTTAACCTTGTATTGAGGCGTTGGTACTTGGGGAGGAACTAAGAAACTATTGAAGGTTCCAAAGTTTCCTGGAACTTATGTCCTCTTTGTTCAATGCCCTTTTCAGAGAGTACAACTCGATCAAGAACTAAACTTGTTCCAAGAATTTATTGTGGTTCCTAATGTACTAGGAACCTATGGAATTCCCAATTTCTTATTTTCCTCTACACCTTTTCATCATAGGATGTTTCTTTTCTAGGAACTAAGAACCTATTAGAGTTCCCCTTGGTTCCCAAAACCAAATAACCTTTTGACCTTTTTTCTCTTCTAGTGTCATTGTTAATGTCGAGAACCTAGTCATGGGGAGGAACTTTGTTAGAGGTTATTTCGGTTCTTGGAACCTATGAATTTCTTCAAACCAAAGTGTATTAAAGGAAAATGTATCCCTTTTTCCTTAATTTGGGAATAATTAATATTCATATGAGCCTAGTGTTGCCTTGATTTAGTGTTGTAATGTATTTTACACATTCACATTAAGTTTAGGGCCCCTTTTAAACTAAATGGACTTAATGGTTCCTTATTTAAGGTGTTGTAAAGTGTATTTTTACACTTTCACACTAATCTAGGGCTTTCTTAATTAATTGAGGTTAATTTTCCTTAATTGACCCCTTTAATTCAAATCCAAGCCTAATTAAATGCAAATTTTGAGGCATAAAACTCGACATTCATAAATGCCATTACACAACACTTAATTTTAGAAGGTGTGTGTCCTAGGTAGGTGACCTAGGACCCATTCGCCACATGGCGAATGTGTCCTCACCTAGTCCTATGACACTATTTTCACATAACATTTCACATTGCCCGAAGTGTGTCTTAAGTGAGTGACCTAGGACCCATTCACCAAACGGTGAATGGGTCCTCACTTAGACCTAGGACCCCTCTTTTGGATATGTTTTTGGTGGTGTTTTAATGATTTGAAATCCATAATTCAATGTCGGCTTGTGATATTTGAATTTTAGGAATTAATGTTAAGATAAGTATAAATACAAGGTTACACTAATACATTTGACTACAAAATATGACGAAACTATCCAACGAAATATGTAAAATTCGATGTTCGTCGGGTGCTTGTAAAATTTGATGTGTAATTTCCAATTTTTTTAAAGTTTATCCTTGACGTTGGTCGAAATGTTGGCTATTATTTTCGTCGAATTTTCAACAAACATGAAAAATTAAAAAGAATCAAATTGTGGCCGACATAAAGAAAAGTGAGTTCATGCCTGATTTATTGCGACAGTGTTTTGCTCTACTTGAGACAGTTTGTGGAGAACTAAAGACGATTTTCTTGGGAAAAATAAGAAAAAATTCAAGAAGATATCGCCAGGTTGAGGGTAGTCATTGTCTTTTTGCATAATTTAGTTGTGAAGTTAGATTTGTAGTTCCAGGTTTGAAAATCATATTTTAAAGCAACATCTCATCAGATTTCATTTTTAGAGGTTTAGGGTTTTGAGAATTTCATGTCCAGATTTTGTTGTGTGGAATCACCATAGATTATAGTGAGGAAAAATTCTTGTGGCTGTAGTGTGATCCATAACTGTATTGGTCAGGTACAGCTTGTGCTATAACAAATACGAGATGCATTCATGTGTGACCCAAGTTTAATGTGGCTATGTTGTGATGGAAATGGAGGCACTCATATAATGTAGTTAATTCAGGTTGTATAATGTAGGTGTCAATCATCATTGGGTGCATTCAGGTTGTCTCAAGTTTAACATGTTAGGATGTAATTATAGCATGATCGAAGAGTGATTACCTCTTATTGCAATAAAGAGCCTATAACTCTGGTTGATATGCAGAGTGGTTGTGTTATA